>PVIR01017205.1:0-35364 GCA_004026965.1 Petromus typicus
TCATGCTTGCTAAATAAAAATATTTACATTAGGCCCTCAGCACAGCACTTTACATATAATAGGTGCCAATGTGACCATCGCCATCCTTACCACTACTCTTATAGGTATAGAGCAAAGTGGAGTTGTGGAAAGCAGGGGAAAAGGCAAGACTTCGCAGCTCTATAGCCTGAATCTGTCTGGTTTCTGGCAAGAAACAGATGAAGTACTCAAATGGAATGACTCGGAGAACTCAGTTAAGAAAGTACTATGGTTACAAAGTTATGGACAGGCTGCAAAGAAAGGAGTAAGGATACAGCTCATCCCACTAAGGAATAAAAGAAGGGTATTAGTTACCAAGGGTGCAAGTTAGCAAGTTTCCTAGAGTTTCCTCTTGCGGGACGGAATGGTCACAGGAACCTTGAAGGACGCAGTTATGTGGAAAAAGCAAGCAGCAAGAGCTGTGATCTTTGGTCATCGCACCATTCTTGGCCACCTGAACTAAGGGAGATTGGGAGAATAAATACCCTCACCCTACTGCCTGCCCTACCGTCTTCTCCCAGTACTGTTGGCAGAACACAGCCCATGCCAGAAGCCGAGGACCTAATGCTTTCTGCACATGCCAGCATCTGGAGCAGAGCTTATAGAGAAAGTGCAGAATGAAGCTAGAGTGTTAGACAAATGTATCCTATGTCCAGGGTGCTAAAGCCCCTTTGCACTTTTAGGCAAGTTGCTCAATTTTTAGAGCCTTAGAATGCTCACTGTAGAGCCAAGGTAATGGTTACATGGAGGCAGATTCGCTATAAGTATGACCTAGATGATGTCTGAGAGGCCTTGTCATGTGGCAGACACGCCTTAGTGCTCACTACTCCCACCCAGCTGACAACAGCTCCCCCCACCTGGTGTGGTTCTCACAGTGTGGTCCATCAGCTCTGGGCTTGCGAGGCAGCCGAGGTCCTTTATAACAGAGCCCATGACCCCACGTGGTCTAACTACATCATGAGCTGAGAGATGTGAATCTTCATTCTGGACAAGTTCCCTCAAGTGATTTCATACACAAGAAAGTTTGAAAACCACCATCCTCAAAGTCTGTATTTCTGATTGACACCCTTCCAGGTAAAGTACAGGTGAGATTTACCTGTGCTCAGCAGTCATGTGGTGGGTGCCATTACAGTCCATCCGCACCATGAAGAGAGGCCGACGGTCCAGGACACTAAGTACCTGTCTTGTGATGTTAGGTCATACTGATTCTCCATGTTACTGACTTAATATTAATACCCAAGGAACATTGTTCCCAGGCTTTTAATTAAAAATTGTCTATCACTCAGACTTTAATCATTTTCTAGGTGGGATATCAGCTTGGTTTAAACCCTCTACACACATATACCCTGAGAGAACTTAATAGACAAGGGAGAAGCTGTTAAAAGGGAATAAAGCTTTTTGAAAACTTTGCGGAAGAGAAGAGGTCAATTCTAAGTATCAGCAGGAGGAGGCCGAAACTTAGGGTAAGATCCAGGATCAAGCACCTCAATTTAATTAAGGAAAGGTACAAAGAAACTTCATCAGCAGTTGGGGACAGAAACCAAGCTCTTGATTTGATCCTGAATTGCTTAGGGTTCACCTCGGCTGCAATAAACACAGACTCAAAATAGCAACAGCTCAGATAAAACCCAATTTTACTGGATGCTCATATAAAATTGCAGAGGTCAGAAGAGCAAGGCTGCAGTGGTGGTTTAATTCCATGAGTTCTCAAGGACACAGTGTTGTCATTTTTGGTCCTGCCCTTCCTGGAATGTGATACATGTTTTCATGTTCCAAGATGGAACTCCACAGACACTTTATGGAACAGCTGAGCTTTAGAATCTGCCATACAACATGTCTGATTATATCATTGGATTGGACTTGTTTATATGGTAGTATGGGTTAGATCAGTGTCCCCCAAGCTCTCATGTGTTTGGAAAGTGAGTGGATCAGAAGCAATGCAATCATCTGTGAACTAATCCATGGATCAGCTGGGAGCCGGTGCACTGTCGGAACGTAGGGCCCAGCTGAAGGGTGGGTCCTTGAGGGTGTGACCTGGCAGATTCCGTTCTTGTTCCAGCTTCTCTTCTCTCTCTAAGCTTTCCAGCTGCTGTGGGACCCCCACACCTTGATTCTTCTGCCTAAAGCCAGACAAGTAAGGACCAGACATACTGGAACTGTGGGCCCCGGTAACCCTCTCCTTAAAGTGCAAGTATCCAGTGTTTTCTCTCAGTGACAAGAAAGCCAATACATGTGGTCATACCAAAATACAAAGAGGCTTGGAAGTAGCATCACAGCTAGTTGACCCGTTAGATGGCTGATATATTCAAGGCTCCTATTCAATTAGGAGCCATTGTCACAGGTCTGGGGACTAAGAAACTTTGGACCGTCTTTTCTCAACAGGACATGTGTCACTGAAATTCCCACAAGACAGATACCACTCCAGTTATTTTTTTAAAAGAGAAAACTTAAAGCAAGGAATTGGCAACATGAGTAATAAAAGAACTGAACATTCTCACATTAAAATGAGGCAACCTAGAGGTTAGCAACAATAGAAGTTTCTCTCTTCTCAGGAAAGGGAGATAAAAGAGAAGCTAGAACACTAGTACAGGTTATCTGGTAGATCTTAGAGCCCAGTGGACAATTCTAGTTGATGTTTGAGCCAAGAGGAAATGCAGCCACTGCTAAAAATGACACCAGAAGCAAAGTGATAGAGGAAGAAATATGCTGGCCTTTCTTTTCCCCTCCCCCTAGTTTCCTTCCCAAGCCTCACATTAGTTAAAGCTACTGGAGACCAGGGTGCAAGGGACCTGGGAAATGTCACTCTAAACCAAGTGTTGAGGAATGTACAGCAGACAGGTCAGTGACTGCAGCGACACTCAACTTTGTACCTGGATAGTTGGCTCATCTGAGAGCCTGTTAGCCGTACTTCTTTCTTCTAGCCAAAAAGGACCCCTCTTCTGAAGCAACACCTCAGAGCAGATACACGTGCTCCAGAATTTGCTGTAGCATTGTTCCAAACAGCCAAACAATGGAAGCAACCCAAATCTCTGTAGACAGAAAAAACAGATAAACAGTCTAGAGCATATACATTTAATAAAATATTATTCTGCCATACAGAATGGGATTCTGGTGTGTATCTAACAGGGATAAATCTTGCTGAGAGAAACAAGCCAGATAAAGAGTGACAAGTTTTGTATGATTCTGTTTATAGGAAATAGTGAGAAACAGCAAATTCATACAGACAGAAGGTCGAATAGAGGCTACCTGCGGCTGGGAAGAGTGCAATGGGCAGTAACCATTTATTAGGATTTCTATTAGGGTTGATAACGCTCTAAAATGAAAAGGCAATAATTGTTGTACAACACTGAATGTAATTAATGCCCCTGACCTTTACAAATTTAAAAGGTCAAAACAGTAAATTATAGGAAAATACAGTGTTTTGAAAGTTAAGGCATAAAACTATAGAAGTTTGCACTCCCTCCTGCATGACTGAAAAAGCCTGGATAGCGAAGGAAAATCTTGGCAGTGAAGTGATCACAACTGTCTGTGGAGTAAGAGTGGGATCAAAAGACCAAGAAGGCTCCAAAACCCTGTCCCCAAGATCTGTTGTGAAGTTTCTGAAGGAGTTGTTCCCACCTCTTCCTCACAATGAACTTGATGTGACTGTGAAGCACTAGTCAGAATGCTAAGGTGAAGGCAAAACACAGGCGAATTGAGTGTTGTTGCCATACTGAAAGCATCTGAGGACCTGGGAATAGGTCACTCACAAAAGAATTGGAGGAGAACGGAGAACCCTGAGAGGTCACAGTGGGTGCTTTGTAGGATGCAGAGAAGGAGGAGGAGGGTCAGGGTTTGGGGATCACGTCATCAGGAAAGAGTTCAGTGAGAATCTGCTCGGCTGTGTCTAAAGCAGCCTGGACACATTGTTGCACATCAGCACTGGAAGACGGTTGTTGGCTTTTACATCCCAGCGTACAGGAGGCCATTGGCTGCCGACTGATGACTGTTTCGGCGTCTGAAGAGGAATTTGCACTGGAATGAAGTGAGTGGAACCATGTTGGCTGCACCTTTCTGTTTGCTACCTCAACGGAAGCAGCGAACAAACTCTATTCCCAGAACTATGCTGCCGATATTGATAATGGCGGCACACAAATTAGGAGGTAAACAAAAAGCCATGTTAATTTCAAGCTCCATTAGAAACACAAGTGAGAAAAACCAATGTCTGCCAGACAGAAAAGGTCACAGTTGGAAAGGGAGGACAGGACCTGGCTTCTTGTGATCGGAGGCAGGTCCTACCATCAGTGAGGATATAAGAGCACCTTGCTTTCCTTTCACTTTGTCAATCACGGTTCTCAAGCAAATCCTGTCCTCAGCCAGTGGCTTCTCTGATCAGATGTGGAGCATAGACTGTGTCGTGGAGCGTGTTCTTTCTCCTGCTAAGGAAGCCATACAGTATGTGGAGGACAGCAGCAAGATTCCATCCCAGAGCTGCCTTTTGTCTTTTACGCATAACTCGAGTTTTTTCTTTTTAAGAACGCCTGCTAGTGTTTGTGACTCAGGCGGGAGGCATAGTATTATTCCTTTTGAAGACTCTGTAACATAAGTTACAGAGACATGAGATTGGCATATCGTGTCTGCGAGCCCTTAGGCCCCTTACTCCCTTTGACGAATGTGTTGCACACCCCAGAGCAAGTCCAGGAAATACACACATGTCCTCTCTTACTTGCCTGTATGGACAGGGATGTTCCACAAATGAAAACAGATATTGCTTGTAACTTTTCTGTAATGTCGCGGCACTGAGCATTGGGATCTTCGATGATGGATGAGGCTGTGCTTGTGAATGGAAAGCCATGTGTATTAACTTAGTTTCCTTCTATTTTCTATTAGTGAGTGCCACATATGGCTTTATAATATTCCCATGCCAGATGTCAATGTGCACTTTGATTCAGCAGATGCAGGAAGAAAAGATGTACAAGAATCTTGCCCTGGGTCAGTAGATCAGAGTCGCTGGCCTGCCTGGAGGTTAAGGAATGGCCTTGCTGTTTTTCAGGCTTCTTTCTGGGCTTTAAAAGCCCACAATATCTTTTTCCCACAAGTATTAAATTTGAAGTGTCATTCACTAAGTGCGACTTCCTCCTCTAAAAACAAAAGATAGTTTTTAAACATACACACACACACACACACACACACACACACACACACACACACATCTCAAGACAACAGCTTTCCTTTTTGAGCATGGAAATATAGTCACTGCTAAATTACATTACTGGGGTGAGCTGCAGGTATTAGTAACAGGAGAAATACAGAGATTGCAGGAAACTCTTCTCAGAACCCGGATGCAGATTCAGACCTGGATTTAATTAAGTGCTGCTTGTGGCACCATACAGGCTGGCACTTAATTATATTCAGTTTACCCCTTTATTATATATCATTTTTTATTATTCTCTGAAAGTTTCGGGTACTCCAGTCTCATTTTCTCTACTTCTGCTGTAAGCTCCATGAGATCAGACCCAATGGCACACAGTAGACACTCAGTAAATACATTATGCGTGAGCTCATAAGCAAAGGGGTAAGTGGATGTGGCTTCAGACTTGGGGTGCTGTCTTCCAGGGCTGAGATGTGACCTGCATACTCGCACGGTGACTGAGTGTGCAGGTTCTCCATCCTTCCCTGGAAGGTATCCAAGTGCTTCTCCGGCTCCATAGATAACAAATAAGTTTAATTTCTTTTCTCTGTTCTTCTGCCTTTTAATCCACTCCAGCAAAATACTTGAACATGTGGTACTATGAAGTATTGGGAAGACTTTTGCCCATCCATTTCCAGCATTTGTGTATCTAAGCACTTATTTTATTCTCCTTAACTCAAGCTTTTTTAATTTCTCAATTTACACTGCCATCTTTTAGGTATATTATTTTCACCTTCTTTGTGACAGCTTATTAAGATACCTGCTTTAAATGAGATGTTCCTAAAATACCAGTGAAGTAGTAAAGTACTCGTAGAAAATTTCTCTAAGAAGAGCATGCAGAGCAAGCAGTAGTTATTATGTCTGAAATTGTAAAAGGTAAAGTGTAGTTGCTTTTATTCTATATCCATCTGCATGGATCATTTTTGTCCAGGAGCCTATAAGAATTTTATGATTTAAAAAGTAAACTATCCAACATGACATATGCCATTCCAGCAGGTCTTATGCAATTAATGATCCATTAAGACAGTTTGTTTGCACACATTTTACTACAATCAAGTGAGTAATCCTTTTCTTTTAACATATGCCATTTAATGAGTCCAGTACTCGGGCCCAATAATTGTTTTAATAAGACAGAAAGTGTTCTATAGTCAGTCAGTAGGTTAGGAGAACCACTTCCATAATCAGGGCTTTCATACTTTTACTTCATGTGTCTATTCTTGATATGCTCATGTTTCCAGCGCTTTGCATGCTGGAAGTCCTCCCTGTTGACTGTTCCTTGCTATTTATTCACATCCAGTGGGCATGCCATATTTCCACACTGTTTCTTTCTCTGTAAGTTTGTATGTTGTTTTGGTCCTCAGATTTTATTCCCCTGCAAATTCCAGTTTGGGCCCAGGATTTTCATATCTTACTTCTAATTTGTCGTTGGCATTTCAACTTCAGCTCTGGCTTTTTGGCTTTAGCTTTCTATAAATTATTTAACCATTATTAGACATCTTTATATCTCTGAACCTTTAAGAAAGACTTACAGATTTTAAAAACTTTATTTAATTTCACCAGTGAATGTCCCTCAAATGTATGCAGTTCTTGTAAACATCTTCATGTATCATAGTAAATTCAAAATTGGTAAGATTTCCATGTATTTGTGCCTTATAGAAACTGTAGATTTTACTGTCAGTAGAATAACTATATAAATGCTCAGAAGCATATGCAATTTTTTCAACCGTAACTCTGAGTAACATTTCAAAATTAACAGCTAGATGTAAAAAAGCCACTAGGCAGAGAATCACTCAACCCAGTGGCCCTCCAACTCTGAGGTGCATCAGAGATGCTTACTGACTGCTGAGCCTCTCATTTATTGTGATTTGGATTTCAAACAAGAGTCCTGTTCTTCCAGTGCTGTCAAGCTGCTCAGGGTGCACTGCTATTCCACTTCTCTTCCTGAGCACACAGAAAAGCTCCATTTTCCAGCCTCATAAATGTCTGAAGAAAGGCACCTGTCCGCCATTTTGAAACCTGGCCTTAAAATTCCCTAATGGTTCTCCACTCCTTCCCTCCTCTGTTCTGTAATGGTTTTTTGCAAACCTGACTTGCCTGCTTTTTCTCAGCTCTGCCTAGATATACACATTCTGCTTCCTGCCCCATTGGCCTCACCAGATCTGCCTGTCTACCTTGGGACTTGGTATCTTCCAGGCTCTGGACTCCATTTATTTCTCAATTCTCCCACCCTCACACATTGTGGCACTTGATTAAACTAGATTCCTGTCAAATTATCTTCCTCTGTTATGTGTGTGCTGTATCATCGTCCCTAATGAAGTCTAGCCCACCCAGAACCGGACAAAAGACAATGGTATCTCCCACATAGGCCTTAGGAAAACATACTTCCCTGATCTTCCTTCACACACCGCCCTACCTCACTTATCGTGGAATCACAGCCCCAGAACTTCAGAAAACAGTTTACGTTTTTAAGGAGTATGCACTTTTTTCTTTTCTTTTTTTTTTGGGGGGGGTGGGTCTTGCTTTGTAGTTCAGGCTGGCCCTGAGCTCAGCCTCAGACTCACATCACAGCAATCCTCCTGCCTCTGCCTCCTGAGTGCTGGGATTACAGACCTGAGCCACCACACCCGGCACTGTGGTATGTGGTACTGATTGCTGCTGGGTGTGAGTCTCCACACCCAATATTGTATGTGGTTACTGGAAGATCAAACCTGGGCCCTTGGGCTTGCAAGACAGATGCTGGAACCATTGAGCTAAATCCCAGGCCCAAGCAGTATTCACTTTTCTGATTATAAGCGTATCTATATTTATTAAAGAGAATTATGAGACCAAGAAGAAAAGTTCATCTTCAATGCCAGCCACTATCCAAAGATAATCCCTATTAATGTTCTATTACATACTTATGAAATTTATAATTATTTATGACCATGCTATTTAAATATATCTGGTTGTTCGATATTCTGTTGTATATTTAGGCTCTTATTTCTTCAAAGAATCCAAACAAATGTTGCTGCTAATTTCTTCTTATCTCAAACAACAAGGGATGGACATCCCTATGCCTAAATCTCTGTGAACATAAGTGATATTGCTTCAAGAGTTAATTCTTAGCAAGTGAATCCATCAGTATAAGTGTTGAAAACTTTAGGTAAATAGTAGAAGAAATAAATAAAAAAATTTAAAAATGGTTACATCTAGAAATCTGGTGACAAGGATGAAAAGACAAGTGTTATTTTCTAATATAAGCATTACCATTAACTTGTTCTGTTTTTATATGATTATAACTAGAAATAAACATTTTGTATGATGGTTTATGCCTGTAATCCCAGCACTCAGGAGGCAGAGACAGGAGGATTGCTGTGAGTGAGTTTGAGGCTGAGCTTAGGGCCAGCCTGAACCACAAAGCGAGACCCTGTCTCAAAAATAAATAAATAAATAAATAAATAAATAAAATAAAATAAAAAATTAAAAAAATAAACACTTTGTAAACTCTTCTACACTGAGGCTAAAAATGTAAATTAGTACAGCTACTAGAAGTCACTATGGAGGTCCCTCAAAAGAGTACAAATGGAGCTAGCATTTGATCTAACTATACCACTCCTTAGCATATATTAGGAGGAGTTAAAGTCAGCACACTATAGAGATGTATGCATACTCATGTTTATTGAAGCTCAATAGACAATGGTCAAGGTATTGAACCAGCATAAGTACCAATCAGCAGAGGAAATGAAACAGAAAATGTGGTATATTTAGGACATAGAGTATTATTCAGCCACAAAAACATAACAAAATTTTGTCACTTGCAGAATAACAGTGGACCTGGAGACCATCATGTTGACTGCAATAAATCAGACTCAAAAAGATAAATATTGTATGTTCTCTCTAATGTGAGGAATCTAGAAAATATTAATAGGAAATTGTATGGGAGACTATTATGAGACAAGAGGAAGGCAGTCAGGGGGACAAGGGAGATAAGGTGTGCAGCAGAGGGATGGGTGTGACCAAAATTCCTTGTCTACATGGAAGCCAAAAAACGTGAAATTAGGAAGGAGGTGAAGTGAGGAGATGATTAAAGTATCTTCCGTACACGTACAGATCTGCCAAAATGAAGCCAATTAATCTGTGTAGTCAATATGCACCCACAAAACGTGGAGAAGAAACATGGTAAAAGTGATCTGATTTTTGTCAAGGCACTGTTACAAACTAAAAAACTTGAGTGAACATTTTAACAAACACATAATAGACAGCTACTTTTAAACAGCTACTTTTCTTAAAATTTACAATTTTTTCTCCCACAAAGAGTATATACTGTTCCCTATCCTGTAAAGGTCTCTATGAATGATGTCTTTCAAGTCTTTTCTAATTCTGAATATCATTTTAATTTTTATTTATTCTATTGATGAGGTTGATTTGCATTTGTAGTTATTGGTGATCTATATTTCTTCTTTGGCTTCCTAATGAGCATACAAGAGTTCACACACCTGATACATGCTGTCCCTGTGCTGTTGGCAGGTGATGTCCTATACCAGTGACACAACCGTGGCTTAAACAAGGGGGTAACTCTCTTTTTCATGGCCTCCTGAACCTGCTCTGTGGCTTACACCTAGGGTTTCTTTCTTCTTCAAGTGGAAGACAGGAGTGCAGAGCAACTGCATGGTGAGAACCTCAGCTTTCCTCTTGACTCATAAACTTGCCATGAAAGCACTTCAGAAAGGCTCCTGGGTCAATGCTGAGCCACAAGAGCTTGGACAAAATAAACACATCACTGCTGGAAAGCATCACAGTCTTCCAGGTATATCTAGTGCAGAGAGCTTAGCAAGGAATTATTATAAACACAAATCCCATACTCAATACATATGTATGCCTATATTAATGAATAGTTGTGGTTAGTTTGCATGTCAGGGAGCCATGCATTCATACACAAGCAGCCATATATGTCAGGCACTTTACAGATAGATGAAGACTGAACTAGCATACTTAATCCTGGAATCCCATGCATTTGGAGGATTTGTGTCTGTTATATAGACTATATCCTAGACACCTAGAACACTGCATGGGCTAGATGGCTAATAAGTACTTGAAGAGGAGTGAATGAGAGAGTGAGTGAGTGAGTGAGAGTGATGCGACATTTAACAATTGGTGTCAAGACTTGAGCTGCATTTGGCTTATGTTGCGGGATCCTGCAAGCTGACAAAGGTTTTTGAATGTTGATGGGAAAAAATAGAATAGAATGTTAGAGTTAATGGCAAAGGAAAGACAGGCAAACATCAGCTCCACGCTGGCTCTGGGAGAGAATAGCTGAGCCACTGTCCACCACGGTGATTCTAGGCCCACTGTGCCCTCTGCTCTGAACAAGAGACAATGACATGGGCAGACTGTGCCTTCTGGAATCCCCTCCCTTTACAAGAAGGAGAGGGGCATCAATCCACTGCTCCTGTAAATAGGTAGGAAATTTACAGATTGTGCTAGGGGTTGGACACACAAGAAGACAGGCTAACCTGGCTGAGCAGGAGATATTGGAGCTGCACCTAGAGGTGGAAGGGACATCTTGGGACATGGTTCATACAAAACAGAAGATCTCTGTGCATTCGAGAACCTAAGAAGCGTGTGAGAAGCACTGAGTGGGGTGGAAGAGGGGACTGTAGCTGGACGCTGTGTCCTCGCAGCTCTTTGCTCTGTGATGGTGCTGCTGACCCTTGGCCTCTCCACCAGCCACACAGGCGAGGGAAGTTCTGCTTGGCAGGTTAGAGTAAGTGTCAAGCACACATGAGTGGTCCTTTACCGAATGCATGTCACAATGCAAATGTTTAGTTATGGTCACTTTCCTTTTGTTTTTCTTTTCTTCTATTATTACACATATTTTGAGTTCCGTAAGAGCAAGCCCTAGGTCTCCTGGTTAGGGGGAATCTCCTTAGTGATGGTCCCAGGGCAAATGGCTTAGTAAATGCTCACAGCATAAAAATTGGTGTTATTGTTGTACTTAGTAAGCAGTCTTCTGTGTGCTAGGATTTAACCTGCATTTTCTCACCAAGGCTCTGATTTCATAAAAGCCACTGTGGACTTAAAATACTAAATTGCGGCTCCAGCATCTGATACGTACCTACGTGGAATTTTGAACCCATTCATAGTTGTGGTTTGAACACACAGTTTAGACATGACTGCATTTTTAAATAAGAGGAAATATTGGTTAGTTCAGATCTTCAAAGCATCTCTGAGTCTCAGAATGATGAAAATGTAATCCATACATATCGGATTGCTGTGTTTATCTGCATCAGCATTTTCCTGATAGCTATGAGGAAAGTATATAAATACAGAGATTAAATGAACACATAAAAATAAAAAGACCCTTTCAGCAATAATTTGCAGCTCAAACAACAAAACAATAATTTAGAGTTCTGACCTTGTAATTCAGCTGATTAGAGGAATCCAATTCTCTTCTAATTTCATGTTGCGTTGTAGCTAATTGATGAAGAACTCTTGATGAATCAGTATGGCAAAAATTGACAAGTTCCACTCCTTTTGTGTCTAGATGACTTGTATGTCCTGTTTCTTCAATTTTCAAGTAAAAAAAAAAGTTTGTTTTCTTCTTTCTAACCACTAATACTGCAAATGAAAGCTGGCTTCTCCCTTTTTCTGTCTCACATTATTGCATAATAAAGTTTCTGCGCTGTGAAGTTCACTGTTGACAATACACACAACAGTGTTGAATACAGCCCAGTCTTCCTTAGTGAGACAAGTCTGCACAGTTGTAAAAACTGCATTTAATCAGATTCCATACCCAGATCCAACCACACATCCAGAAAGCAGAAAACAGCACAACCCTACATCTTTCTTTTTTATTTTCTTACTATTGACAGTAGATATAATATTTATACTCCACATATTATCCACATGGATTTCTCAGAATTCTTTTCTTTTTCATCCTTCTGTTTTTATTAAGACATTAAATTCCTATTTACCCCACCACCAAGACCCTGTTACAAATACAGTTTTGTGTATTGGCCTATTCATAAATTATTAATGTCACATGGGAAACCATCTTTCAGCAGTGGGTCCTCCTGACATGTAACTACTGGTAATTTCTGCCGGGCCGCAGGGTGCTGCAAGCTCACCCAGCTCTCCTGAGGAAGGAAGCTGCTGGAGCTGCTCTTCCCCCGAGGAAACAATTAACTTTCTGTTCCATTTGCCGACCATGGTGAGCACCTAAGTTGCTCATGTTTGTGCAGCTGCTGTCAGTCATTTCAACGCGCTCAGCTCAGAGAGCGAGCGGGCTCCAAGCTCTTGGGTAAAGAATAAAGCAGATTTGCGCTCATCGAACAAGAAAATGGCATTGCTGGCTGTCATTCTGGAAGAAAGAGTTTTCTCTTCAGTGTCACGCAGCGGGTTCTTTGCTGCATCCCCAAAGTCCCCTCGCACCTCATTGCTGAATTAGCATCTGCCCTACCTCCCCTGAGGAGCAGACGTGTTTGACATGAAAGTAGGCCAGTCTGAGTGGGCAGGGAGAGTGCCCCAAACGGGAGCCACTTCTGTAAACTGAGTAGATTGTGCGCTTTACCTCAGTGCGGATTTCTCATGAGTTTTGAGTTTCAGTGCCTAGGTCGGGTGTGAGAATACACCAGGAGGTCTGACCTCCTCTGGAGATATGGTACGGGCACCTCGTTTTTCCACTGGTACACCACCTGCTTTCATCTCTTCCTGCCACATCACATCCATCCTCGAAAGCCTGAGTTTGCTGACTGAGTGCTTGTGAAAGGTGGGCCCTCCTGGAGGAATGGGCCTTGAGTCCCTTGCGCATCATTTGCGTGTCTCAACTGCACGCTGCAGGTATTGAGCACTTTCCAGCTTCATCTGGTACTACCAGCTTACATCTGGCTCCAGTTTTCACTAGTGTTTTTTTTTTTTTTTTCCAAAGACAGACTGGCCATGGTAATCCTAAAAAAGTTACAGTTTCCGAGGAGGACAAACTGTTGAGGAAAGCCATGGATTTTTAAACCAAATATTATTAGTCTTGCCTGTTTTCAATTTTCTGTACCATCTTTGCATTCACACAGACTGGCTGCCTGTCCAGCCTGTGCACCACTACTGTGAGCGAAGTGCAGACCTTTCAGGCCCATAGGAAGCTCACCACCCAAGTACCGTTCCCTCCGGTTAACAGGAGTCACCGAGGTGGGCGGTGTGAAAGTTACACAGCTTGCACGCTTCACACTACACACAGCGTTTGTCTCGGTATCTTCCTGCTCTACATTCCTGTACCTTGTGTGTGGAGTGGAGAGCGCAGGGCTGGTTATCTTTATTGCACCTGAGAAACTTGCCACCGGACGCTGCCCTCAGCACCTGCAAGATCTTGGGACCTCTGCTGAACGTGGCTGAGCTTTCAACAGAACTGACAATAAAGACCTACCTGTAGGGGCTTTTTTTAATGCAATGAGGACTAAAGTGTAGTCTGCCTGAGAAGTAGTGTTGAACTGAGGTAGCTATTATTTTCTCAAATATTTGTGAACACTGCCTTCGGTCTGAGGATTCCAGAATATTTCTCACTAAATTCCCCAAGATTCCCTGTTATGGCTCATTACTGCTGATAGTAGGCAATGAAATTCCATTTCTGAAGCATCACCCCATAGCACTTTTTCCTTGTCTAGATCCATACATGGGAGCACAGATGAAAAGACATAGGAGTATCGGTCTCGCAGGGCAGGCAGAGCAGGAGCAAGCTTTGGACCCACCGGAGCACCTCACAGAGTGTCGGCAGAGTCAGCTGCTCAGTGCGGCTCTGACACGGCCTTGCGGAAGCACAGCCATGTGATCAGAGGTGAAGCAAATATGTGGCAGATGACACAGGTCTGTGTCCTCCTAGCTTTTTCCTTTTGTGTTAAAAAGATGACAAAGGTTGTTCTGGAAACTAAACAGTGATGGGAGATACTAGGGAAACTCCAGGAAGTTAGTCAGATCCTGGAGCACAAGGAACAGGCCTCTGCAGCACCAGCCAGACCCTGGAAACTCACCTGATTTGGTTTCCTGAAACAGTAATCAGATCACGAGGGGAATTCTGGCTCCTTCCCCAGGGACCGTGACCAGGGAGTGACTTTCCATGTCATTCTTTCTTCCACTTCCTGTTTTCCCCTCTTTGGAACAACTGTTTGCTAATGGGTGGAGCAAGTGGAATGGGAAGACAGGCCAGCTTGGGTCTGAGCTGGCCAGGCCGCGATGCTGGCTTGTCCCTCTGTCCACCAGCTCCTGCTGTATTGTAGGGCCTGGTGTGAGGGGACTTTCTCTTCATCTATGCAGCCAAATAAAGAACTGCAGGGATTTTATCTGTGTGCTGTGAATCCTCAAAACATGAAATAAGAAAATAACAAGTAAGTAAGAAATGGAAAAGGTGGGCCAGGGAGTTAGCTCAGTGGTTCCTGTGCCTGTCTTGCAAGCGCAAGGACCTGGGTTCTATCCCCGGTAACCACATACCATAGTGGGCATGGAGTCACGCCCAGCAGCAATCAGTACCACTTACCACAGTGCCGGGCGTGGTGGCTCACGCCTGTCATCCCAGCACTCGGAAGGCAGAGGCAGGAGGATTGCTGTGATGTGAGTTTGAGGCTGAGCTCAGGGCCAGCCTGAACTACAAAGCGAGACCCTGTCTCAAAGAAAAAAGAAAGAAATTAAAAAAAAAAAAAAGAAAGAAATGGCAAAGGTGTACAGAGGTATAGTGAGGTCACTTTATTAGCGCTTCTAACAAATAAACGTAGTGAAGCATTGTCACAAGGAGGAAAAGATTTTAAGATTTTCATTGTACTAGAGCTGTGCTCGATTAAGTTGAAATATAAATATAAGCCAGAATTCCAGTTCAGCTGCTTATTAAATTAGTAGGCCAATGAAACAAGAAGTAATCTATGGATATTGGGAGGTTTGCTTAAAATCAATCTCTCTTTCTCTCTCTCCTTCGCTCCCTCCCTCTCTTCCTCTCCCTCTCTCCTTCATTCCAGGTATATACAGAATTGAAAAGGAAAAAAATTATATAGTCATACATTTAGTGAATAAAAACAATTCTGTACTGCAATTCAAAAGAAAACGGAAAAGGACCGAAAGATATTTTTCTATTTATAAATTTTCAGTCATAGAAATTGTGAGCTAAAGTGTCGGTGAAACCATTTCTAAACTGGTTGCCACAGGTTTTTATTGAAAACTTATTTTTTGTATGAGTTTCACTTTCTGAAAGACTCTCTTTACAGTTTATACTTACTAAGTAGCAATTAACTTAATTTTTCACTAAATAAAAATCTTCTAGTGAGAGCACTGAATCTGTGTGAAATAATTGTTATCTCTTTCGATTACAATGATCTATGGGAATAGCAAATGAAAGTGATGTTTGCATTAACCTGTACAGTCACATTGTGGGTAAATGTGTGAGCTCTGAAATGTTTTTATAAGAAGCAGGAGACTCACTGCCCCCTCTGAGGCCACCCGATTGCTGACCGTTACGTATTCCAGTGGCTTTCTTGTAGGATAAATTAATGGCTCTAACTAGAGATTTGTAGTTTAGTGCAAAGTCCAGGCTAGAGCGCAGGCCTCTGAATTTCTACTCTAACACTATTTTTGTTAAACTGCAATACTACTTTATAAACTTGCGAGGCTGAGGAGTTCTGAATGGTTTTAATTCCAAGGTTTTGGAACTGTGACTACATTTGAAAGACCATAGAAATAGCACTGCAATAACCAATTTTCCTTTCTGGATTTCTCATTACATTTTCTTAATATCAAATTGGTCATTTTTTCTTTTTTGGTCTCATGTGCCATGCTATTATATAAGGGCTATAATTTTTACTTAGCTGGTCTGCTGCAAGCCTGCCAAGTCGTTGAATCCTTATTCAAGTTTAATATGAAAACTGCCCCCCTAAACTCTGCCATTTGATCACAGAAAGAGGAAAGATCAAAAATGCTCAGGAAAAAAACCTCTTGAATAAATAATTTTGTAAATTTGCTTCTCTCTGGTTATAACTTTTGAAATCCAATTCTCTGCTTTCCGTGTCTCAAAGGAAGCTGACAGGTGATTCAGAAATGCTGTTGGTGATTGAGAAATGCTGTAATAAAGAGTATTAGAAAATTATTTGAGACCACATTAAGTTTAGAAGTAAATCATTTCAAAGAGTAGAGCTGACATCAAAATAGTGATTTAAAAAAAAAATTATCCAGTGTTACCAAGAGCTTGAGCAGATGACTGTCACAGTGCAGCATTCCGACCTGCAGGCTGGACTGAGAAGCCGCCCCCTGAGCAGCCAGCGCGTCCAGTAGCTTCGTATTCTCAGGAGATGTGCATGACGTGCAGTGAGCATGAGACAGGTTGCTGCTGCCCATCAAGGCCCTTTGGAGAAGGAAGCTTGCCAAATGCTGCATGGGCCATTTGCATCTTTGACGTCACTCTTAGAAAATAGAACATGTAACTGACTGCCATTTTGAACTGATGCTACCAGGGAACCTACAGCTTTGGCTGCTTCAGGGGGAAATTTGCATGATCTAGAGGGTGTCTCTGTTCCAACCTATCAATTAGGAAAAGAGCAGAGGCAGATGTGATAGATTAGATGGCCCTGAGATGAATTGCTCGAAAAACTCTCCTGTTGGCAGAAGTAATTCCAGTTGCCAGGAATCCCAAGTTTGCCATGTGACATCCCCAGAAGTCTGTAGGGGTTTGACTGGTTCACTCTGCTAAATGAAACTGCTGAGATGACTGGCATGAGGTGATTAATAAAGTGCATAAATCTTCACTGCGGGGAAGGAGGAACATGAATTGATGCATGCACATATTGGAAAAGTAATGAAGCCAGATTGAAGCTACCCAGATTTGCTAATATATTACAGGAAAAACAGTACCATGTTTATTGTTCCTTATTGGTCTTGTTTGTTGGTCTCACTTCAGAACTGACCAGAAAGACATATTTGATATTTTTCATTTTTCTAGCATGGGAGACATGAATTGGTAACAAAGTAGGAAAGCAGTAATGATCTCATATATATGTGCACCTGATATTTATATTCATTATTTATTTTCCTCATGCTAATGAGACTCTGAGAAAAGGATTGGCTCAGCTTCCCGTGAAGCAGTTGTTGAACGCTGTTTGTAATCATCTGTGAAGTTTTGGTAGTTTTCAAAGTAATTCGAACCCTGGAGCAAATCGACACTAAATGGGCTCTCATTTTTGAAGTTAGTTTTTCTAACTAAATAGCCCTATTCTGCTATAATTATATACTAGTCATTATAAAATTAAAAATCATTTTAAGGGAATGGAAGTTTTTTCTAAAATTATTTGCGTCTTGCTAATTACTGTGTGCTAATTGTAATGTATAATGGCAGGAACTCACTGTCTTACCATTGTAGTCTCTGATGGTTAAAAACCTTCAATAGCAGGGAGAAAAAAGATGGAAAAGAGCATCTCAGGCGATCAAAATCAGAATTTCTTCACTGTGAGAAGATCTGACTTTCTGAAAAAGCATCACAAACAGCTATGGAGGATGTTGGCATAAAAAGTTTTACTGTCACTGTGTACCTGGGTTTCACTCTGTACCACTGTTCTAGACACTATGGCATTTTTTATATTTTGTTAATTCTCTGATCCTCAAATTTTATATTTGCATAATGGTAATAATACCTTCCTTGTGGCATTGTTTTGAGGATTAAAGATAAGGTCTATAAAATCTTTCATAGTCTGTCATCATAGTAGCCATTATTCTTTCATCTCTTATTGTCCTTCCATTGTTACTTTTGTGATAGAAAAATTTCTGCTGCTCCTTGACTCATGACTGGCCTTGAAGACAGCCGGCTCACAGCAGCTTGTGACAGTGTTCTTTTTCCAGTGGCAAATTTGTACCAATCAAAAACACAAGGTTCAAATTAACCTACAAAAGCAGAAGTTTACCCTGTTATTTTCCTATTGCAGTGAGTCAGCAGCAGATGGGTGAGGGTGGGTAGAGAGTAGGAATGTTTGGGCCACCTACTCACTAAGGGCTTTCCCGGAAATTTCTCGAAGCCCACACCTGCAGCCTCTCTCTTGGACAACAGGGAAAACAAACAAAAAGTAGGCTATGGCCACAGAAAACCAAAACATCAAACAAGACCAAACTCCTGGAGCTGTGGCTTATAAATGTCCTGTCCCCCATTCTTCTCTTTCTTTACTCTTCATTACAAACTGGTATCATGAGTTATACGGGTTAGTAAAAACCGGGCACCAGGTGTTTCCATCAGAAGGTGGAGATGAATGTCAGCTTCAGGGTTTCTCTCTAACTCTTAGCACTATCACAACTATCGTCATCAATAAACTATTTCCTCTGCGACTCTCTTTAGCATTCGCTTTGACTTCTCATTTTTCATTTTTCCTGTTTGTTTAAAGAACACTTCCTTTGTGAAGGCCTCAGTTCTAGGCTCTAAGTTTTCTGGTGGTTTCTTATATGCTGGTCATGCAGGCCTTGCATAAGTCATCTGTTTAACATTTTGCAGCTGAGAAAAACTCTGTAGGCTGTGGGGATAGGAGATACCTGGGTCAGGGCATGGATAGTTTGCTGCCAAGGGAGACTGGCTATCTTCCCCACTGTGCTCTGCATGGGACACATTGGGGATGTGCAGGGAAGTCCCCCTAGAGAAGCAAATGTCAGTTGTAGATGTGGGCTCTGTGCTGGGCACTTCACCTGTGCATACTGAGCCTGGCTCTGCAGACCTCCCTCACCTTTCTCAGAGACTCTACCAATTCTGCGGGGGAGCAGGAGGTGACAAAGATGCAAATCTACCTACCCCCTCAGGCTTCCTCTTTCCCTCCTTTAGTCAGTTCCTCCCTTGGTCACAGCTGCCTGAGCCATCACCTTGGCTTCCCAGCTAGAAGGAGCACAAGCACCCTGCCAGCTATGACATATTGTCCCAGGGGTGCAGAAGAAAATGTTCTTGTCTTAATAGGTTCAGGGAATGGTAGTGTTGGCTATTATTATTATTATTATTATTATTATTATTATTATTATATTTTGGATATAGGGTCTCACTTTGTAGTTCAGGCTGGCCCTGAGCTCACTATGTAGGCCAAGACAGCCTCAGGCTCCCAGCAATCCTCCTGTCTCTGCCTCCCAAGTGCTGGGATTACACGCATGAGCCAACATGCCCAGCACTGTGGTATGTGGTTCTTATTGCCGGTGAGCTGAGTCACCACACCTGGCATTGTAGTGTGTGGTTACCAGGGATCGAACTCGGGACCTTGTGCTTGTCAGGCAGATGTTGGAACCACTGAGCTAAATTCCCAGTCCTATTATTATTTTTTTTTTAAAAAAAAGATGCTGGAAAGAAAAAGGTTGGAAGTGTTTCAGAAGGAAGGAAGAGAGGAATGACAGAGAGACAGGAAACAAGCCATGCTGAGATGAACAGGTCCCAGCATAGCCAAAAAAATGCCATGTCTAAGTCTCTCTCTGACAGAAGGGCCCAACACAGCCTTCTAACATATGCCAGCTGCCTCCACCACACTCTGACGCCACGGCTTCAGACGAAGCCAAGTCTGCCTTCTCCAGATTTCTAACCAGGGACCTCTGAGGGCCTGGCTTTTAAAACAGTAACAGTTCCTCTTACTATACATCCACACTGCTGAGTATCACACATTGTCTAGGACACAGGGTCCCCTTCATTCTGCAAAGCAACTCTGTGGAATTGGGAAGGTGTCATTCTTAGGCTACAGATGAGAAAGCCAAGGTTCAGAAACTTCTGAATGTTGTCTACGGTCACACCTGTCGCACAGTTGGGTCTGGTGCCAAAATTGAGCGCTGTTCTTTCCAAAGCCTGCGCCCATTTCTGCTGCTTCATTGTCAGAATTGGGGCAGTTTTTCAAGAATGCCTGCTCATGCCCAAGTATTTTTATTAGAGGGGTGAAACAGGCTTTCGAACCTGAGGGGAGCCTGTGGATGCCACAGTGAGAAAATGACATTGGTTCCTCCTTTTTAGTGGCAACATTGATATTTCATTAAATGCACCAAAGCTCAAAAGAATGATATGGATTATTTGCATTTTGCTACTTACCTAATTCTCTGGGGGGACATCGCACGTCCTCACCAGAGTTTGTAGGTCACTTTAAATTGGACTCAATCAGATTTTTCACAGAAATTGAAGACTCAAATGCCTGTTGTACACTGTAGGCAAAATGGGTTTAACGGCCAGGACAGGCAGGTCCAATCCAGAAGCTCCCCCGGGCACCTGCCTCTTTTTGTGACTATTCATAAATATGGTAAAGAGCCAAGAAATCAAACAGTAGAGACAAATGGAGCCTGTTCAGATGTCCCAGGGTGTGGTAGCTCCTAACAGAAATGCCAGCGCTCAATCTAGAGTTTGGAGGAGCTCTGGCTAGGTCCTCTGCCTGCTTGAGACCAGGCTGTTTCTAAAAATAGGAATTTTGATCTTCTGCTTTTTCAAGTTTTCCTATTTGTCATTATTATTTTAGAAAATGGTGAGGCTGAGTATATGTATATCACATCTGGCAATTTCAAGATAGTTTAATGAATTGCATACCATCATTTCCACTCAGTCCTGATGTTCCATTTTTGTATAGATAGAAAAATATAAGAGAAGCTATTTCATATTCCTTATGGATAGAGATTGGAGGGAACAGGGGTACATCAGGCAGTCAGAGTCACTCCTTGTCAATCTAATTGTACAGATGTTCAGAACAGGACATGCCAATTCTTGTCCAATTCAGTGTGAAAACTGATAGACTCATATTGCTCATTGCTGGAAGGGGTGTAATGAGGACGTCACTACCGGTTCAGCCTCAAGCCAGGTGTGCACCCAAACTAAACAGCAAGAATGGGCTGAGCATTCTGTCTGTAAAAGTGCAAGAAATCTGAAGCTCTCTTAACTTTGTCTTTAGAGAGGCAAAGAATAACCATCAGGGTTGCTTACGATGAATGCGAAGACCAGCTGTGGAAGGGCTTCACTAATGAGTTTGGCAGAGGGCAGCTTTGGCTCTTTTGAAACTTCTTTTATTCTTCCCATTGTAGTGACATGAAAGCTATGGCTCAGAATCATGCACCTTCCAGAATGTGAGACAGATTGCTTTAGGACGTCTAGACACCAGAAACTATTGCTTCTTTACCCTTAGAATTTATGAACATACCATAATAGGCAAAGTTTCAGCATGAAACTCCTAGGTGATGGAAATAGAACCTTACTGCCCACCCCCATGGTTAGCCCTCTTTTTGTTCTGTTTGTCTCTTCAGGCTCCTGTATCCACATAATTTTCTTTGCAATCTTTTTTTTTTTTTGAGACAGGGTCTCGCTTTGTGGTTCAGGCTGGCCCCGAGCCCAGCCTCAAACTCACATCACAGCAGTCCTCCTGCCTCTGCCTCCCGAGTGCTGGGATTACAGGTGTGAGCCACCACACCCGGCACTGTGGTATGTGGTATTGATTGCTGCTGGGCGTGAGTCTCCACACCCAGTATTGTATGTGGTTTCTGGGAAATTGAACCCGGGTCCTTGCGCTTGCAAGACAGGCGCCGGAACCATTGAGCTAAATCTCCAGCCCCCTCTCTTTGCAGTCTTTATGCATAGTCTCCCCCGATCTCTTCAAGTCCTAGCCATATTACACGACGTAGTGCAAACCTTCCCTCTACTGAAGGCTGTGCACCGGGGCCTTGGATCCAGCCTCCCTGGAGCTTGGTGGTTTCTTATTCTTACACTTTAGCCTTTTCTCACAGATTTCTTGAGGTGTGCTCAGTGGGCTGACGTGCAGACTCAGATGGGGCATGGCTGAGCACAGGAAGACTCCAAGGCCGCTTTCCTACTCTGTGGGAAGAATGCTTGATGGACTTGCTTAGCGGCAGCGGGTGTAGCCCTCAGGCAGGTCTTTTGCCCTTTGCTAACCCGCCTGCAAATGCCGAGGGAGTGAGAATCAGAGTGGGCTTGTGTCCCATGCTCCTCATTGCAGCAGCTCAAACCGTATTGGTTAATCTATGTCTCAGAACGTGCCACTGCCCTAATAAGAAAAAAGCTCTAAATAAGGCTGCAAACCACTATCTTGTTTCGGCCAAAAAAACAATATTTATTTTAACAATAAAGTCCCAGAGAAGGAATACTATTTATTTTCTCCCTGACTCAGGCCAAATATTAAGATAATATTAAATTCCACACACAGCTAGACTTAGGACAGGATTTTATTTGTGATATGTCTAGACCCATCGGAATTTTTGTTATTTGTGTACTGAATTCATGAAATCAAGGATCCAGTTTATGTTACCTGATGCTTAATTTGGGCCTTAAAAATATGCCCAAGGAAAAGGAAAAGGTAAAATATAAATACATACATATGTATACATATACACATATGTGGAGAGATTGGCAAAATATATGTGCATTTTACATGTACGTGTGTATTGTACATATATTCATAGATGTTATATAAAGTTAAAAGATCTCGAAGAATCACAGCTAATAAAAAGTCTTCACGATACAAACATTCACATTTGTGTTAAAAGCCGAAGTTCCCGCTATTTCCAGTGTCTGCACACCGAGTGTTGTCAGCTGAGGCGTCTGCGTCTGATTCCTGTCCAGTTGCCACAAATTCCAGGAACACGGAAGGTTCCTTCTCATTTCACGGAGAGCACATAATTCCCTATAGTTACAGCACTTACTGCCAATTAATTGGAATTTCAACTTCAACCATTTCTGGAAGCTTAGAGCAAAATACTGTATTGTGTTTGAAAAGCAAGAAACATAAATTTCAGTGGCTGAAATGCAGGGCTCCCACAGAAGGGTCGTGTCCTGTGGACCATGGAAGGAGCAGGAAACTGCTGGAACCCAGCGATTAACCGGGTGGAAACAACCTGCACCTACAGCCTGCCCAGGAGTGAGACAGGAAGTAGTGGCTGGCCCCGCCTTGGACCCCATTCCTGGGGAAATAGCAAAGACAGACTTGAAGTTTGGAGACCTGAGTTTCAGTTCTTTCCAGGCTTTTTACCCTGTGAGACGTGGCCACTCCACACTTCAAGCCCCGCTTAAGAAAAAAGAGATTATGGTTTTCCTCACACCTTAAAGTCATGAGGATCGTGCACGAAGATGGAAATGAAGGGACCTGATGAACCGTAACGGAGGCAAATTAGGCTGTTACCACCCAATGCCATTCGGCTCCAATGGCTCCAGTCTCTTACTCAGATGATGCGCCTGAAAACTGAGATCCTCAGTGTCTCTCTGGTCGCTGTTGACCTCATTTCTGCAAAAGCACTTCCGGGCTCGGCGTGTCTGTGACGTGGCTGTCTTCGCAGAGCAGTGGAAGAGGAGACACAATTTGAAGTGACCCTGGGTGAGGACCAGGGCTTTTAACAAAAATGTGGGTGAAGAGCAAACTTTAGTGAAGGCAGGAGAGAGGGTTTTAGACCCTGGAGTCACCGCGCACCGCACCGATTAGTCCCCAAGACAGCACCCTTCCCCGCGCCGTCCCAAGCAGGTCTCTGAGTTACTTCTGGGCCTATCAGGTTATTTACAGAGACAGCTGGCGGCCTGAAGTTGATACATTCTCCTGTCTGATCTGGAGACGTTCACTTTATGCCAGACGTCAGCAAGTGTGTTTCTAAAACAGCCCACTATCTATTAGAAGACAGATTCCCTCACCGCCACCCCCGTACTGAGTTCCGGTTGCACAGCCGGCACTGGGCTAGGAAGTGACGAGTCAAGAGAGAGCAAGGTGGAAGTCAGGCCCTGCCCCGAAGCATCTGCCTTCCTGCGTCTCTCCCAGCCAGTGCATGAAAAGGAAGCTGCCCTGGAAGAAAAGGAAACTGATCTGCACCGGCCGTGTGTGCAGTGCTGCAGTGTGCAGGAGCCCTGGATGTCTAGTCCCCACGGAAGCTTAGTTCTTTCTTACTAACGCCTGTGATCTTCCTGGCCTTCTCTCTCTTTTTCTGTGGGAGGAGAGGCTAAAATGAGTCCTGTAAGGGCTCTCAATTCTGAAGTAATGTAATTCCTATACCTTAGGGAGATCTGCGCAATAGTTTCTATCTTTGTCAAAGAGAAACACTGATATTTGTCCTGCCGACAGCACTGGATGTTTCTGAAGTTGAATTAGGTGAGATGGGAGTGAGTTTTAGCAATACTAAGTGCCCAAGCAAAGTTATATGACTGCTGAGACTGGTTAGGATGTCATCATTTACATGGGACCGAAGAACATGGTCTTGCAGTGCAGGCAAAGAATGTATGCTTCTGCCACTGAAGCCAAATGCTGGAGATACCTACGTGTCTCCTGTGCAGGTGGCTGACACAGCCTGCAATTATTAAGAGCCCTTATTTCTAGTACATGTGCTGGCGAAGCAAGCACAAGAGCCCTAATTTCTAGATAACTTCCCCCACCAACGTGCCTGCAGCACAGAATGTGTATAGTAGTACAATTGAGATAAGTCTCAGGTGCCTAATGAGAAAATAACCTCCTGTCACCATTTATATATGTTCAGTAGGAGCTGGGCTCAAATCTGTTTCTTGCTTTGGAAAAATGTTTAAGCCTTTTCTCTCTCCCTTTTGCTACTTCTTGAAAATCGCTTTTGGAAGCTGATGTACAACTTCTTATTTCTCCAAAGCACAATAGTTCAGAGTCATAGTTCCCTCCAGGTCACTGAATAATATGAGCAAAATCCAGGCCACCTTCACAGTATTTCTGTTGAGGGCTGTGGTACAGAAGCACCCTGGAGGTGCTGATCCTGGTAAGTTTGTCTTTGATTCTCGCTACACTCAGGCTTAGCCCTGCCCGGTGGCAGAGTGGGCAGTGTGGCTGATGGCAGATAAGGCCAGTGCACTTTTAAGGCTTTGCTTCTCTCTGAGTTGCTGGGCTACAGAAGGGCACCAGGGCAATGTTTAGCACTTACTGTGTGACACCATAGCAACTGGACTAACAATGTATTTAGAGTAAGAATGAAGACATTGTCCTGTCATTTACAGGGTGTTTTCTTCTAGGATGCCACATTGAGCTAAGGAAAATAATATGACCACTGATCTTCTTTACCTGAATATTTACAACAGAAAAAGTCTGAGAGCTTTCTGTTTATTTGTTACTCTCTGATCCCTGTCACCACCACTGAAAGGACAAAGCGGCCTGGTGGCTTTATCCATGTATGAATGGAGTGAAAGTGCAAAGGGTAGTTCTGAATCGCTGCAGTGTCCTTTGGAAGGGACTCGTTTGCAGATGAGAACTTTGCTAACAGATGTCATGTGTGTCTGTGTGTTTGTGTGTGTGTGTGTGAGATAGAGAGAGAGTGTGTGTGTGTGTGTGTGTGTGAGATAGAGAGAGAGAGTGTGTGTGTGTGTATGTTGTCTACAGTCCAGTGGTCTGTTCAACAAGCTTCTTCTTGGTTGAAGTGAATTCCATAAGGCCAGGTGGTTCATGTCCCATGAGCTGCCCCCAAAAGAAGCGCTGGGGTCTCTGGTCCGTAGGGGACAAGACTGTGCAACATGGAAATCAGCAAGAGTGCATGAAATAGGCATACCAAATTATAGCACTTGTTTTTTAGTCCCTTTTACACATATAAACTGCTGACAATACATCCCACCATGTAAAACAAGGAAATGGTGGATGAGTTAACCGTTTCAACGCTACACCTGGCAACTGCATTGCAAAGCAAAGACATTCATCAGAAATAGGTGACTAAGATCCTGTTTGAAAAGATAGCAGTGTTTACAACATTTCTCATGTAACGATTTCTTCTCAGTGTTCATCATAAACACTAATAACAAGCTGGTGATATCTGATCATTGCCTCATATTAAAATGCATGAGGGCACACCCAAGTTTGATCTAGATTTCCATTCCAGTTAAAAAGCATGGGAAGATGTTAGAGTATTTTCCTTTTCATGTGTGTTCCATTAGTAATAAAAGAATGTTTTTCTGACCAGTAGAAGGTCATAAAAATAACAGAACTAGCACCAGCTGATTGTAATTTATGTTTCAGAAAAACAAAACAAAACAAAACAAAACAAAACAGTTGTTAAGCTTTCCATTCAGCAAGGGAAAAGCTTGTCTGAGGTGAGTATTTGAGCTTTTGACCATTTGAAATTCATTTTCATTTTTGTGTCTGAGGCTGAAGCAACCCCAGACCCAGATGTGCAGTTGGTTTCTGTTCAATTTCAGCTCCTGTGGGAAAATTATGCTGAATTGCATAACTTTTTTCCTGAATGCCAAGATTATATAAACATACCTGTTTCACTGTGACAACAGAACTAGGGATGCCCACTGGGAGAGCGAGCTAATGCTTTCTGCTCTGTGTTGTATTTTGGGGCACACCTTGCACAAAGCAAGATTTCAAGTCTTTTACAGCCTCTAGTATTAACATATCTTATGAAATATTTTCCAAACACTCGGGGACACATGTAATAGGAGCCGTGCATCTTTACTTCTCTTCACTTTAGCCTGCCGTTTTGGTTCCTTTGATGATGCATAACGCTTCCCAGTGGAAAGCTGCTCAACTTGGTTTTACATTTGTGACCCTTGATCCTTAAATGACAGTAATCCGAACTCTAACTATTTCCCATGTGGTTGGTAGGACACGGACTCAAGTTGTGGTATTTCTTGCCTAGTTTGAAGCAGCAGTGTGGTTATGTGACCCTGGATGAGAAGACATAGTAGGGCCAGTAACCACTGAAGAGTGGCTCTTGCGCTATCTCTATGGTTTGTTCTCTAGGCTACCCACATGTTCTGGCCTTGTTAAACCCACTGTAGGCTCCCTTTCTCGTCTGGGAAAGGGAAAATATGGGAAACAAGGAGAGGAAGTATCTTTTCCTTAGCACTTTGCCCGTGGTGAGTTCAATGGTACTAAAGCACAGTGATAAATTACGATTAGTTTATCTCCGACACCCAGGTCATTCATGAACACCGGCAAGGTGCTTCTCAGTGTCAGTGTAGACATAGCCTGCAGAGAAACGTGGACTTGCTGACCATATGTGTATTGTATGAGATGTACTGTATATAAACCAGTATCAGAGATGTTAGAGAAAGTTCATTTCTCAGAAGTTAAAGGTTTTTAAATATATTGGGACGAAAAAGTGATGAAAATTGACAGTGGAACTCAAATATTTGCCATGAAGCCTTTGATTATGTTATCAGTTTGTGTCTTCCCACAATCTGGACTCTTTCTGGAGTCAGTGAGTGCCATGTTTACTAACAGAATGACCAATGGCAATTAGCAGAGTTCTAACCGACACTGGTAAATGATTGCATTGTTTTCTATGAAAATTCCCAGTGAAAGACTGACTAGGATTGCTCTTATAAGCTTGGAAAAGAACACTGGAAGCTCTACTCAGGGCAAAGTGGCATGATTCAGGAGAAAGAGTATGGGTCACGATACAGGAAGTGTAGAAATGTGTAACAGATAACACAAAAAAGTAATAGAAATGAATCTAAATATTTTAACAAAATGATTTCCATTGACAAATTGTCAGACTAGATTAATACATAAAGTTAATTAGAATTAAATGCACAAGAGTATGAGTCCTGATGCAGTAATTTAGTAAACTCAAAATGGTCTCGATATAGCGTCTTTAAAATGGGGGTAACAATTACTACTCATGGAATGTTTATTCAGGATTAAGGAAAGTGAGTACAGGAAAACAGGACACATAATGGACTAGAAATATTTTACTAAGACTAATTGTTTTTGTTTCCTTGACACCCTAGAGAAAATAATCTGAAGGTGGAATTCTGCAAATGTTTCTACTCAGGATACCCACAAATCAAATTATATTTTCCCCTCTATCCCAGGCCTGTATGTAAACCTGTCAGAACTACAGAAGGAAATGATTGCCTCCAAACCAAAGCATGGTCTCCGTATCAAGCAAGATGAATGGCCAGATATTCAGAGAAAATGCTTCCACGTTGGACTTATATGTGCCATATCACAGGCAGACATGACAGTCAAAGTCGAGAAACACTCAGATCCTTTTCACAGAGGTTCTTGCTATTCGGGGTCTATGCTGAGAGTAGGTAATGCGTGACAGAGAGGTTGGAAAGAAGAAGCCAGAGCGAGATAGTGAGTTAAATCACGTATCCTTTCTTCTGAACACAGAAACACAGGAGCCCAAAGGGGCACGGCTTCCATTTCTGGAGGCAAATTAGGACTAGATATACAGAGAACTTGTTTTTCCTGACTTGAGGTGGAAGATACTTCTGGTCTATGATCTTTTTAAGTTTGTAGAGGAAAAGCTAGAGAAAAACTTTTAAAAACCTCCTCAAGAAGTCGAAAAAGAAAGATGATAATAAAAGAAATGTAGAAATATATAACAGATAATACAAAATAAAGTAATAGAAATAAATCTAAATATTTTAACAGAATTAGTTCCATTTACAAAATTGCCAAACTAGATTAATAATACAAAATCAGAAAAAAATCTATCCTTATGTTATTTATAAGAGATTTCAGACAGTAAATGTTAAAAACTATATTCTGGGGCCAGGGATTTGGCTCAGTGGTTCCGGCACCTGTCTTGGGAGTGCAAGGGCCTGGGTTCCATCCCCAGTAACCACATACAATAGTGGGCGTGGAGACTCACACCCCCAGCAATCAGCACCACATACCACAGTGCCGGGCGTGGTGGCTCATCCCTGTAATCCCAGCACTGGGGAGGCAGAGGCAGGAGGATTTCTGTGATGCTCAGGGCCAGCCTGAACTACAAAGCGAGACCCTGTCTCAAAAAAAGAAAAAAAAATACAAAACTATAGTCTAGGAAAATAAGGAAATTTTTCCTTGATATAGTTATATGAAGCAAAATAGAATTAAAGGCAAAAAATTGCATGCCAGAGATAAAAAGGTACACTGCATTTCCTTAAAAGTTAACATTTTCCAGGAAGCTATAGTAATGTTACATATGGAAATTTATAAATTTATATATGGGATAGCATAACTTCAGATATTAAAACAAGTTGACAGTAGTGCTATAAAAGTGTGAAATTCCACACCATGTAAAGTAGGGACTTTTCCTATGTGCAAGAACACAGTGAATAAACTGACCTTGAAGACACAGAGAGCACTGTTTTCACAGCTGGGCAGCTGTTGTTCCTTTGGGAAAGACACAGAAAATGCATACACATTCGCTTGTGACTGGGCAAGAGAACAAGTCTCAACAAATTTCAGGACTCTATTGTATAACATAGCATCCAGACAAATCAGCTACAGAAAATAACCCAACTGTACATATCTGGAAACTTAAAGATCCACTAGTAAATAATATATGGGTCAAAAAATAAATCATAATAGAGATTATGGAAGCTAAGTAACATAGATATAGATTCATATATTCTACAAAGGTAGCATTAATCTTGGATCCAAAATTTGGCAGCCATATAAAAAAGTAAAGTCATGCACCATTCAAATACCTAGAACATTGACAAGTACATATAACATAGGAACCTCTTAAAAATAGGTAGAATAAAGCTAATATAATAAGGGATATTTATAGCTTTGAGTGTTTATGATAAAAAAATATGATAAGTTATTGATTGAAATGTTTACAAAATAGGATAGACTCAAGTCATGAGGGAATTTAAGATAAGTGAATCTAATAACATAGGGAAAACAATGCAAGACCTATAAATACTGAAAATTGAATCTTTGGAAACAAGAATGAATTAATATGACTTATGTCCCTCAAAAGTAAATAAATTGCACAAGTCAGCAACATACAGGACACAAAAGGGTCTAGAAGTACAAATCATAAGTAGCTGTCAGATGAAAACAGCATTATAAAAACTATGTTAGTAAATTTTAAAATTTGGAAAAAATAATATAAGAACAAATATTTTTAAAATTAACTTAAGGGCTGAGGATGTGGCTCCATGGCACTGAGCCTACCTGGCAAGTACAATGGCCCAAGTTCAATCTCTGGTATCACCAGGAAAAAAAAAAAAAAAAAAACTAATTTGAGGAAAAATAAAAAATCGGAATAATCTTATAACACTGAATGAAATAAAATTAGAAAGCTCCCGCAATGGGAAACATTAAATCAGAAGTTTATGTGAATTCTGCTAAATGTTCATCTCCAAAACACCTAAGCTTTTTTTTTACAATAAAAATATATTCATATATTCTACAAAGATAGCATTAATCTTGGATCCAAAATTTGACAGCCATATAAAAAAATAAAGTCATGTACCATTCAAATACCTAGAACATTGACAAGTACATATAACATTAGCAAAGAAACTTAATAATGGGTGTTTAAAATCAGAGATTGTAAGTTTGGGTTTATTCTCTTCACATAAGTTTAGCTGAATATTAAAAACTATTTAATGTAATTCGTGATACTAACTTATTAAAGGAGAATGTGTATGCCATCTCAGTAGATACCACAAACTCATTCAATGAAATTCTATAATCATCCATGACAAAAACTCTTGACTAAGTGGGAATAGAACACTCCTAAACTAATAAAGCATATCTACAAAAATGCGTATGGCAAATATGATAATAATAAAAATTGTCAAAGACCTTTTAAAATTAAGACAAAATAAGAATACTTGCTATCTCCACATCTATGCAACTTAAGTTTGGAAGTTCTAACCTGGTTAAAAATAGATTATGGAATAATCTGTACACCAGGAGATAGGCACAAGAATGTTCATAGCAGCTTTGATTTTAATAGTATAAAATTGGAAATTACTGAATCATTTTTTTACTTAGAATGAATAAATCAGTTGCAAAACTTTGCTAGGGATTTAGCTCAATAGTGCTGCTGCCTGCCTTGCAAGCACAAGACTGTGAGTTTGATCCCTGGTACAGCACAGTAAAGCAAAACAAAACAAAAAACCAATTGTGATGACTTTCTATAATGGCCTCAGTCACAAGAAAACAGATGGCCTGTAGCTATGGGGATGTCCATGTGTATAAATAATGTTGAGCAGGAAAACTAATCACAGAACACATATACAATACCATGCATTTTATGAAGTTTGTATAAAGTTCATAAACAGGAAGATTGTGGTGTATATTTTGAAATAGCTATATAAACTAAAGAAAAGTAAATTATTCACATAGTTTCCATAAGCTTGATTACATTGAGAGGGTTATGGAGTCCAGAAAGGTTCATGTAAAGTTTTTTCTATCTTAATCTAATAGATCCATCAGTGTTTATTAGTATTTAGACTATTTTGTAATATCTGGATAGTATTTCACAATAAAAAATATTGCCATTACAGATTTGGACAGAATACATGTTTTTCCTTCACAAACCAGCCTGCTTCCTTGTCATAGTTATCATTTCTGGAAAACTGCCAATGTTATATGCAAGAAATCTCACAAGTAATCACTGCACCATTTTGGGTTGATGGCTATGTGGTCTGTGGCCAAGTTCCACTAATTATCTTTATATTCTCCCAAGTCCACACTGTCACTTTTCAAGGGAGCGTGGGTCCTTGTCATGCAGTGCTCTTACTGACAGGTTCCCTTCATGCTTTGCAGATTACCTCTCTGAGTTACTTCCTCAATCAGAAAACCAAAAATGCAATGCCTGGCCCACACCGTGAGGACCAAAATTAAAATGACATCAGCCTGGAACTGTGTAGACAGGACGTAAATGGTAACTGTTGACTATTGAGAAGTGAAACTCCCCGTGCAGAGTGCCAGAATAGTGTGGGCACAGCACAGATGTGGGCTGCCAGCCACCACCCTTAGTCTCATAGATCTAGGCCTTGTTTGGGTCTCTTTTATTATGACTTTGAGCTTTCCCGCTCTGAACTACTCCGATTCCCATAATGGTTGGCCTTATTTCCATGGGAAATTCCACATCCCTTGAAGTGCGTCCTCTGCATTCTCATCTGTGAATCTTCATTAGCTGATAATGGTTTCTTTTTGGAGAAGGGTTGCTGAGTGTGTCCTGGACAGAATTAACCCTCTCCATTCCTCTCGGGCCATGTGTGAACCACATACTTCACATTAATCATCGCCTGATATTGCAGAGCCAATGTAGGTCTGTCCCAAGAGGCTTACTGTCCTGGTCTCCCTCACTCTGAGCTGCCCCCTCTTTGTCTCTCAAGCTGGTTAGTGAGCCATACTGTCTCTGATCACTGAGGTCTTTTTTTTTTTTTTTTCAGTAAAAGCTGCTACCGTGCAGATGACATATAAAAGATCCGCAGACACGACTTTTCTCTCACTGTCTCCCTACTTCACAGTCTCTCTTGCAGCCAGAGACCTCCCTGAATTTCACCATTGAGCAATGACTCCCAGGCCCAAGGAAGAAGAGACGTGAGAACTGCTTTTGCTCCACTGAGTTTAAACGAGAACTTTCTGTGACCTTCACTTACTCAATAATTATACTCAGTTGATACAATTATCCATTGGCCTTTTTAGGGTAGAAATGCTTTATAACTTCTCTGTGATTACTTGTTCTCTGTTCCTTTTCTGTGTATTATTTCTAGCACAGGATACACATACCTATTGTGTTGATCATAAAATCAAGTATGTGATCTAGAAAATCATAAAGAATATGCAGAGGAAATTACTAGGAAAAAACTGATTTGAGCCATGTCATTAATTTCTCCCACAATGACCAAGCTACTAGAAGTGAGCACGTGATGTCTTCTGCGCCTCCCTGACTCTAAGGAAAGCACAATAAAAACGGAGAATGTTTTCATTCAATGTGCTGTGTTTAGAGCACAAAAATTGTAATCCAAATAAACATTTACAAGAGAAAGATGAGCACGGAGTGCCATCATTCCCTGCGGAAATTCACCATGTACATATGAGAAACATGCAGTGTGAGTTCTGATAAAGGGGGGAGGGTAGTGATGATGTTGTGGCATTGATGTCTGTTCAGGAAATGGAAATATATAGAAAGAGGAACAGTTAGCACTTAGGTATGACTCAAAGAAAAACATAAACATACAGAAAAAAAGAGGAAGGTAAAAGAAGGCCACTTCATTTTACATTTTCTTTTGGACTTTCAATGGCTACACAATGAGTCCCACTCCCAGGATTCTGGTTAGTTTGGCCAGTGTTATTTGTATGGTCTGTAAACTCGAAGGAGGTTGCTGCTAAAGAGGACAGAAGGGAACGTGTAGTCACTGTGCTATTACAAAACCTCAGAAGCATTCAGGGAGCAGACGGTTGATAGGAATATGTGGGACCTGGCCATGATTCTGTGAGGAGCAGCTATTACTGCAGAACCCTACAGTGTCCTTCCCTTCCCCACTGTGGAAAGCAGTCACATTCCAAACAGCTTTTTGGTACTGTGCAGCCCCCTAAGTACGTCTGCTGACCGCACGTGGCACATGAATCCCAGCTTGTGAGCGCTAACACCTTCTGTCACACGGGTGAGGGTTATCAACAGGGGTAGTGATTATAGGTTATGCAAATGGTGGAAATGAATCCAGGGTCTGTCTGGGATCAAGATTCATTCATACTGAAGGGTTCAGTCTGAAATGACTAAGTAAGAAATGTACAGGTGTTTCTATGCAAATAATTCTTGCTAGCTGGTATAAAACAAATTAGATGAGAGGAATACAGAAGTTTTATAAACACTACTAAAGCATTGGGATCAATAAGAGAGACCAAAAACTTGATTGAATAAAACATCTCGCTTCCCCCTCATTGCATCCTTGTCCATATCGATCAGCTGTAATAGAGCATGACAAAAGCTATCGATTGGCCGAGGCAATTCTTAGGTACTTGGGACTTGAAAGCAGTTGTAGACTACCAAGGAGACGATGCTGCACGCAGCCTAACGTGAGCGCAGCAGAGTGGAAGGGGCGGAGCAGCAGGTGTTCAGTATCTGCGTCAGTCTGGCAGATGACTTCCTGGAGGTGAACAGGCCTCATTTGATTCACCTATATGTCATAAATATGTACATGTTGGGTTTTGTCTTATAAATAGCTGTTAACAAATGCCTGTTTAAAATATTTACTTGGTTTCTGTAATATTGATTTCTAAAATACTCTCAAAAATAGCAAAATGGATCGAGTACGTACTTCTACATTTATTCCCCACTTTAAAAAAATCAACAGCAAAGAAAAATGTAAAGGACAGAAATCTACTTCTGGACTTGGAAATTTATTTCCAAGATAACCATATAAAATTTTAGAAAATCTTAGTGGCTAGAAGGAGATAAAGCCATAATAAAAATACATTGGCAGACCCTAAATAGTGATAGTAGAGTTAAAGAAGATTGTTTCAAAGTTTTTTGTTTGTTTGTTTGGTTGGGGTTTTTTGTTTGTTTGTTTTGGGGTTTGTTTTTTTTTTGTTGTTGTTGTTTTGTTTTGGTTTTTTTGTTGTTGTTGTTGTGGGGGTTTTTTTTGTTTTGTTTTGTTTTTTTGGTTTTTTGAGACAGGGTTTCACTCTGTAGGTCAGGCTGGCCCTGAGCTCAGCCTCCAACTCACATCACAGCAATCCTCCTGCCTCTGCCTCCCGAGTGCTGGGATGACAGGCGTGAGCCACCACGCCCGACACTGTGGTATGTGGTACTGGTTGCTGCTGGGCATGAGTCTCCATGGCCAGTATGGTATGTGGTTACCGGGGATCAAACCCGGGTCCTTGCGCTTGCAAGACAGGCGCCGGAACCACTGAGCTAAATCCCTGGCCCGATTGTTTCAAAGTCTGAGAAACAGTTGGACCTCGTGAGATATGTCATTTTGACATTTGTATACAATTTATAATAGCTAAACCAAGATAATTGACATATATACGTTGCCTCACAAATCAATTTGTTGTGATAAGAACACTTAAAATCAACTTTCTCACCACTCTTCAAGTGTACAATATATTACTGCTAACTGAGTTAGCATGATGTACAGTAGATTCTTCAGCTTATACCCCCATCCAACTAAAATTCTGTACCGTTTGACCATTGTCTCCCCAACTCCTCTACCACAACCTGTGCTGTCTTTCTACCTCTCTGCTTTTTTTTTTATCTTTATTGGTACATTAAATATACACATCATGATTGCACTCCATAATGGGGATTTGTACCAGTATAAGACACAACTTAATTCTCATTTTTTCCCATAGCCCCACCCACCCTACCACCCCCCATATACATAAAATTTGTTTCCTTACTTTTTTGTTACAATCTCAACATTGTCCCCTTTCACCCTATTTTACATTGAGCATTTTCTATTTCACAATATATAACATACAATGCTAGGACTCATTTACATCTTTATTTTCTCATACCAGAGAAAAGATGCGATATGTACCTATCTGTGCCCTATTTATTTCACTTAT
>PVIR01017206.1:0-35373 GCA_004026965.1 Petromus typicus
AAATTATTTCAATGCACTGAGACAATGTTGGCAGTATTAAAAATATAGACATCATTAACTTTCTAAAAGACCCATAACTGAAAAGTCAAACTGCTCAAAAATATTTCCCTTTATATACTATGGTAAAGGAATAAAGCTTTGTACAAGTCTTTGAAAGGGTAAGGATAACTCAATTATGACCTGTGTTGAATCTGTAGGAATTAAATTTCATTTAGCCTGAGGATTTCCTTTGGAATCTCATGTCTTATACACTAAATTCATGAGAACAGTCCAGTCTTTATTTTGCTTTTTATAGTATCTAAGTTAGAAAGCTATGGATTTACACAGTTAGTCTATGAATTGTGTGTGTCAACATATTGAGATACCAAGTATAAAATTTATGTGAGCCTTATGGATTGGTTTACTAGGTTCAGAATTTTTGGCACAATATATTTAATTACTCTGCTGATGCACGTTGTGTGCAACTTTTACAATGTAAACTGTAAACTAAAAATATTAAATTCTTAATTAAAATTAAAGTTATATATTTAAAAATATTCTAAACAGCAAAATGCTTTCAATTAAACAATCTCTTCATATTTCTCTGTTTCCTTTTTCTTCTTCCATTTTCCCTGTATTTCCATTTTCCTTTCAATTTCAATTTATTCTGACAGAAGTTTTGAGAGAGGTCTAAACCAGACAGGAGTTACTCTTTTCATTCCACACAAACTGTCCAGAGGCAAAATATGATGTTAAATGTGGGGTGAGCTTGAAGAGTAACAAAACCCCACCAGCACATGGCTTACATCCATGTTAAAGAAAAGACCGGAACTCTCTTTTTGCTATCACTTTCTCTCCAGAAGATACTACCATTGCCTTTAAAAAAATCACATGTTCACTTATCTGGACCAAGACTGCATTTAATTTTTTCTAAAATCCAGGAGTGATTTACAAGTGTGTTAAGTATCATGAATAATTTTCTAATATAAAAAATGTGAAAAAGCTGAAAAAATTAGATGACAACTACAACATGTAATTCTTTTTTTCTGAATTGTATGTTCAATTTACATCAATAATTCCCTGAATTCAAGTCACCTTGGATACGAATAATTTTGGACAGAAGTAACAAACGACAAAAATTATGGAATCAGACTGCCTGGGTTTGAATCCCAGACTCCCCACTAATTAACTGCTTATATCTTTTACTACTCAAACATATGGACGTCTTTTTTTCTCATCTTTCTAGGGATAGTGATAATTGATATCAAGTAAAAAGTGGTGATCATTCCGATCTCATGAGTTAGTTCTAAAGATTAAAGAGCTAATACATACAAAGTAACGGTTTTCACCAAAGGTGATTTTCATTTATATACCTAATTTCTAATCATAGTGTTATTTGGTCATATTAAAAAACGCTTTTGTATGTCAAAAATGATGTGTGTGTGCCTCTGTGTTTGTCTGTGTGCAAATAAAATCTAATAGAGTCCAAAGGTTCTGCTAAAATCTCCCGCTGCAAACTCTTTCTACTCAATATGTCAACAGAACTCAGGTTAAAAAGCCCTAATATTAATCATTTGAAAGGGAACCTTAGGCATATTTATGCTAAAATGTCAAATCTTATTTGAAAACTATTAATGTCTATTTACCTTGATGTACTAGAAACAAATTTTCCATCACTTTTTATCTTTCATTGTTTCTATACCTAATATTTACCCCTTGGGAGTTAAATTTTATAAAGACCATAATTTCTTAAGAACTTGAGATCAGAGTGGAAACACTCTCAATTTTAAATTTTGCTTTGAAGAAACACACTCACAGAACACTAGGGAAAAAAATATATGTCTAGTAATTTCTATCTTCCAGTTTCATCTCTAATTTCTTACTATATATCTTTTAGAAGACTAACAAAGAGAAGCTACATGCAGTTTACTTTTTGATTATGCACATACAGAAATGAGAAACCCATCAAAGATGGGTTATATCTACAATTAATGAGCTTTTCTACATGAAATGTGAATTAATCCATTTTCCAGTACTATAATAAAAGACTGGATGTTGGATACTTTATAAGGAAAGAAAGTTTATTTAACTTACATATCCCACATAGTATTTTACTTGCTCTAGAAAGTGATCCATTGACTGCATCATGTAAGGAGGACAAGTAGCACAGTGGAAGAAGTATATGCAAGTGGCAAAGAGCCAAATGGCAAGGAAAGGTATATACATATACCTTTATATATAAATAAATATATATATATATATAAATATATATATATTATGCTAAAATATATGTTTACTATGTATGTACCATGCTCAAATATGGCCTGTATTGAATCTGTAGGCATTGAATTCCACTTGACCTGAGGATGTCCTTTGGAATACCATCTCATAAACTAAACTGATAAGAGCAGCCCAATCTCTACCATGTATATGTGTTATATCTATCTATCTATCTATCATCCATCTATCTATCTATCTATCTATCTATCTATCTATCTATCTATCATCTATCTATACATACATACATATTCGTGAGATTACTATCAATATATTAGCGTCTTCTGAAGGGATCACCTCCAAGATTTACAGCACTGGGGACAAAGCTTCTAACACACGAAACTTTCAGGAATATCCTCAAATGTATCCAAACCCCAATGATATGAAACAAATGGCTGAAAAGATAGGTATTCTTCATAGGTGACACTTCACTTTCTACTTGTGGTGTTGTGTCAGTTAGGTTTCTTGGTTGTGAGGGAGAGAAACTGCCTCTGAACAGGCATAGAAATCGCTCTAGTCTGAGCTCAAAGGAAGACATTGGAAGATTACTATCTGTTAACTTATACAGTATATGGGACTCCAAATAAATGGACAGTAGCTGGAAGGAGAGGTAAGAGGGAGCAGTGAAGTGCACATTATGTGAGCTCTGCAGTGCGTGCCATGGCTGGGACACCTCATTGCCACGCTGCTGTGCCCTCAAGCACACAGCTTGGCTGGCTCCGTGGAGATTATCAATTTCCAACTAGGTTAAAAGCTTCAATGATGTCTTATTTCTAAAAACAAGACATCAGAATATCTGGCCATTTGACTTTCAGAACAGAAAACGAAGGAAAATTGTACAGCACAGACTTTAAGAGAAAATAATTTTAAGAAAAAACCAACTTAAACATTGGGTTTCAAGAGGTAGTTACAGTGCATTTTCTGGAAGTATAATTCTGTGTCTAATTATTGCCAACTAACTAAATGTGTGAAAGCAGGACTTTCTCAGACTGAAAAAGCTGTGGTTTGTGTAAATTGTATTTTTAAATGAGAGATTTTCCATTTGAGCACTTTGTTTTGCTACTTGTGAGTCTGGACAGAGGCCAACATTTTTACAGGCTCTAGCTTCTTTGTTAAACAGAAATTTCACATTGAGTGAAATGTTGGCAGAGTTGGACTAACCACTCAAGGATGTGAGCCTGCATATGTTGCTGACTCAGAGAAATAAAAGGAAAGCGATTAAAAGACAACACTAAAATGTTATTCTCCTTTACCATATAATCTAAGGATAGCAAAGCCTATATTAAAATTTTTTACCAACTGTAAAGTTTATGTAGTATATTGCTAACAGATGTAAATGTGGGATAGATAAGACAATCATGAAACCACTTTTTAAACTTGAAAATGTGTCTAGAGACAATAAAGCTGTAACGATAACCCAGTGCATGCACATCTATCAGCAGTGCCATTGGTAAAAATAGAATGACCTTTACCTGTGGTTCTCTTGAATTTGGCAGGAGTAAGCAAAGGCCAGACTTCAGACTGCAGGTACAAAGGGATGTTTTCTGAGCAAGTGGTTACCATTCCCTCTTAGAAGAAAAAAACATAAAAGATGTGAATTAGAAATAATAGGAGAAAGGGGGCAAAGTTAGTTTTGTCATGAAAATCTGATTTGCAGAGACTTTTAGGTGGATTCTTTCACTATTTTCTGTTTTTAAAATTTTCTCAATTGTTGGAAGCATCTTATATTCACTATTTGTGTAATGCTTGCATGCTACCAAGATATAACGGTTCTCTGTGGCAAACTAGATATTTAAATGAATATAGTCTCTCAGTATTTTGCCATTTTCTCAATCTATATTATTACATTCATATTTTATACATATTTATTTTATATTATGTTCTCTAGTTATTTTAGCATCTGATATTTAAAATTGTGTTCCTGTGATTTTTGTTCCCTCACCACAGTATACATGTATGTGTGTATATCCATACATGTATGTTGTTATCATTATTTGACATTCGATAACAACTCATCTAGCTTCTGGCTTTCATTCTTGAAAAGTCTGTGCGACATTAATAATCTCCAGAGAAAAATTGAAGTTGCCTCTTGTACTATCAAATAATGCTAATAATCTAGTACTTGAAATCAGTGTCTCAACTTGAGAGGCTCCTGATCCCTTCAGCTAATATCAGTTAATTAGGAAGACATGCTTATATCATGTTTAGGAAATAAAATTTTTACCTCATTCAGAGCTATAGCAAATGATTTCAGATCTTTTTCTAGTTTAATTTGTTGGCAAACTTGTAGCCAAGATTCTCCCTCAGTTAATAGCATCTTATATCTGCCTAGTTTTGTGAAGGACTCCCAGGTTTAGTTACATGCCTTGCAAGAATCCATAAAAATTTATTATTGCTTTCCCTAAAATTTAAGAGACTTGATAATAGAATTTGCCTTAGGGATAAGTATGTAAGTGTTGTTCAAAATACAAGGCAAATGTTTGCGTATCTTATAATAGAAGACATACTCATTAAAGCCCCTTAAATACTCCACCTGTCTTCAAGCATATTATCCCATCGTTTTTGCCATTTTCACTTTTGGAAGTCTTTCTTGAATATTTGCACTAAGTGTGTTAAAAAAAACCCCCACAAAACATAAACAAACAAACAAACAAAAAAACACCTTCTACCTCTGAGGGCCATCCAATGAAAAAGGTAGACAGGAAAATATGATCTGATTGCACTGACTTTATTCATTGGATCTGAGATCATATGATTTATGGTTATCCAAAGTCAAAATGCCCAGGATAATAGCATAAGTCTGTTTGAGGTGAAGGGGAATATTTTAAGAGAGATTAATGATAATGTATTTTTATTATAATTTTGTTTTTCAAATATTTAAACATTCATGATATTTGTGGTACACACTATAAATTTGTGATCACACTGTACACTATTCTGATTTTAGCCAAGAAGGGTGTAGGGAGTAGTGTGTGTACTCCTTCAAGAAATGTGCTTTACTAATGAGGAATACTCAAGTATGTTCTTTGGATATTAAAAAATTAGGCTTATACTTTATATTTAGTAAACAAAGTTAAGTTAATATCAATTACTGCTAGCTCATTAATTATGAGACTTCGGTGTTCCATGTACTTATGACTTTTTGATATATTTGCAGTTAGAGAAGTAAATGAAGTCTACTGCTGATGTATTCATATCACTCTCTTCAAGTGTTTTCTCTAGATTTTTTTTTTTTTACACTCTATGTAGAGTGATGCTATAACTCCCTGTGCATAGAAATTCATCTGTTACATATTCACTGTGGCTTTTATCCTCCTTCATCTCTAGGGTCTAACATTTGTGTTCCCCCTAAAATTCTTACATTGACATTCTAATAATACTAGCAGCCAGGACCTCTGGGAGATGATTAAACCGTGAGGGCAAAGTCTTCATGAGTGGTATTAGTGTCCTTAAAAAAAAGCCCCCAGGAGCTCATTAGCCTTCCCTGCGTGGGAAGACGCAGTGTCATCTCCTCGAGAAATGAGCTCTCACCACCTTGGTCTCAGATCTTCAGCTTCCCAAATATCTAACAAATAGAAACATCTCATTTTCAAATATTTTGTTATAGCAGCCTCAACAAACTAAGAAATTTATTCTTTAGTGATATATTTTTTGTTATTCAGTGCTTTTTCCTTTGAATTTTACCTTTTTTGATATTAAGATAATTCAATATAGTTTTAGTCTTTATTCATCTGCCTTTTTTCCTCATCATTTTTCCATATCATTTGTTTTAGATGAGTCTCTATTATGCATTATTAAATAAATATTAATAGTCATTGAAGAGGGGATATTATTTTGATATGTAAATTGATCTATTTTTATTTTTAAAATCAAGATGTATTTGTTTCTTCTAATGCTTTTCATACATATTATAATTCTTGCATTTATATAGGTTTTAGAATAATCTAGGACAAATTTATTGTACTCACTAGTTTTTCCTATTTCCTTGTGTTCTATTGACTACTATTATTTAAGTCATCACTCTTGAGCAGTGTTTTTTTCTATATAAGCATTTCAATTATTTAGCAATTCTTTCAATTTTGTTTTATCTTTTTTTCTGTAGCATTACTTCAGCTATTTTTGTCCTGGGAAAATGGATGGACCTTGAGACCATAATGTTAAGTAAAGTAACTCAGACACATAAGATTAAATACCATATGTTCTCTCATATGAAAAAAGTATATATCTGAAATTAAAGACAGACTATGATAATCTGGTGGAGATGAAGTATCTAAAATGGTACCTTGACTTAGTACATATCTTACATGTTTTATACATTCTTTGGCCTATTATTCTTATTGTATATATAATATATAATTATTATAATTAACTTTGTATAGCCTTATATGATAAATAAATAGAAGAAATAAAGGTGAGATGGAGAGAGAATGGTAAGAGTATTTAAATGTGTTATGTACATTTACCAATCCATTATTACTATTATTACTATTAAATGTAATCAATATACAGTGTTTTATTATACTTATTATGTACTAACAGAAGTCAAATGAATTCTATTTTGTATAATCCTTTACAATTTTTGGTTTTATCCTCTTTTCTATCTTGGCTCTTTCTCACACCTTTATGTAGACTGATGTATTTTTTCCCTTGCATTATATATTGCAGAAATATTACATAGGTAAGGCAGGAGCCATACTGAAACTGAATTGTACATTGAGAGCAAACATAAGTGTTTCTAATTACTTGAGGTTGTTACATTTTAGCTCTGTTAAACAATGAAATTCTTCGCGTGAATCAATATCATCCCTCTGCCCTTGGCTCAGCCAAACCGGACTGACAGCTGTCGGTCAGACAGAATTCAGTCTCTGATTCTCACTGCTTTAGCCGCATATCGCCTCCTGAACACACAGAAGGGCTGTGTGTTTTATCTTACATTTTTGCCATCCCTTCTTGGCTTCTGCTTGAAATCAGCTAAAATGCAGAGGCTTCCAGGTGCTAATTTCTATGTAAACACGTAATGCTGGATTTGGTCCGTAGGTGTACAACTGCTACATGAGAACATATGATAAAAGGATTTATTTTCAAGTCCTGCACCTGTAGGGACCTTTCTTTGCTCTCTTCTTATTTTCATTTGTGAGTAAATTAATTTAGGTTTCCTTTCACCCCACTTTGTAATTTAGGGTTCCCTAAGTCTCCTTATTTCATTGAATATGACTTCTGCCTTTTCTTAACTTTGTAGGTTATGGACAATTTCTGATAAGAGAAGGGGGGATTCTTAGTTAACTCTATCAGTTACCATGATATACTTTTTACACACTGTAAAAACAACACTACTAGGAGGGTTTTCATCAATCTCTTCTTTACTTGCTTCAATTTAAGAGGAGTATCTGTGTTAAAACCAGAAGAGCTTCGTATTTCACTATTCTTCACTGCATCACCACAAAGTTACACTAATGCTGACCTTTCCATCCTAACCATCACTGTTCTTTTGCTATCCTCCAAATAAAAATTACAGGATATCAAGAATTCTAACAACTCATGACTATCAATTTTCCCTACAATGCTAAAAGAACAAGAGTGCCTAGCCAAAAATTTAGTAGCCTTATCTCTAAAGCAGTGCATCACAGAGATGGGGGAACATGACATATGACCTGCATTCATAATCCATTTGTGGATGAAACTTTAGTACAAACAAAACATTTATGGATTATTAGTAATTTACATTTTGTGGAGCAGAAATTTCATAGCTCAATGCTAACCCCCCTGAGTGGTTTAATGGAGAAGAGATAAGGATCAAGACAGATAAAAATGGGAAGAAAATGTGGTATGTTCTGGGATAAGAGAAAAATAAGTAACTGGAGAGTAAATGTAATGCTCAGCAGAGAGGTTGACAATAAAAAGTCATTTAGTGTTCTTAAGTTGAGGACTGACTGAATGAATGATGATGGCTGTGGACAAAACAAAAAGCTATGATTCTGGATTATGTCTCAAATGATAAATGGGGAACTTTGATGATTAATGTTTTTTTAAATGACCAAGAAATAGGAAAATATTTTTAGAAGTTTCTCCAAATCATTTCAAATTAAGTGATAGAATATTGCAGTGCTGCTTATAGGTTTGTAGTGTTTGAGAAATCTAGAAAAGGATGAATTCAGCTCCACATGAGCTGTGTTGAAGGTCATGCTCATGTATCTAAATATTGGGTTTCCTATAATTTTACTAAGTTTAATTGTATATTTTGTTGATTAAGTGTTAAAATTAAGAAAATTACAGGAAATTTTGAAAATCTATCATAAATACAAATCCTAGCAACAAGGGTGACTACAGAATAAAAAGACAAAGCACAGTCAATTTGTATTGCTAAAGTATTAATGTCATGTAATATTGTCCTAAATATGTTTGGAGTTTGGTATTGATCTCAGAGCTACAAAACTTTTCTGAATTTTAACTGCACGTGGACATTAATATTAAGTATTTCCATTTATTACTATTCAACAAACTAAATGAAAGTCATTCAATTTTTTATGTTAAAATGTTTATTACAAAATCTCTTCTTGTTTATTACTAAAAGAACTAAGTAGAATGAAACAAAATGAAAAAAATATGAAAAGCCTAATTCATTTTTGTTACTTATTAATTGTTCATAAGATCATGAACTTATGTGACAGTCTGACCCATAATGTTAGTGACTCTATTACCTAAACTACCATATTTCAGATTCAGGAGGGAAAAATTCTCTGCAAAACATCAAAAGATGAATAAAGCAAAATCATTTTTGTGTAGTGAAAATACTAGAATAAATTTTGAAGGAATTCTATGTGCCAAAATTCATTTTGTATAATGATTATTACAGATAACATTATTTATTCTTGAAACATCATACTTTAAATCTCTTTTTCTCATAAATCTGCTTAGCTCATAGTAGAAATAAATTCCAAAAGTGTTTTTTTTAGCAATAAATTGTCATAAAAAACATTTTTAGTTAATGTTTTTACTTTAAATTCTCTCTAGTCAGTGACTTGAGCCTTTTAGCACCAGGATTTTATTTTTACTTTGCACTTTTAAGTTTGCAAAAAGTCATACTGAAGACAATTTACATTGCATTTAGGCTTTACAACAGGCTCAACACATTATCTGAGGTAATTTCTTCAGTAAATGAGGAATAAAAAGCTTGGTCCTTATGATAGCTAGATAGCTAGCTGGTGTCATTAGACTATAAGTACTCTTATTTTACATTTAATGAAACATAGTTTTCTTCTGATAAGTGAAAGGTGCTTAATAAAGTCACAGTAATTTGCCACCATTATTCAAATAAGACCACGCTGAGAAGAAGATACTGAAACCACCCACTGGCTACAACTGGGAAGACCTCCTGACTCCACATCTGTCAGCGCTGCTGAAAGTAAAAATGCCAATGTTTCCTTTGTCTCCCTATCATACCAGATACATATTGTGAACCAAGGGAACCTCTTAGGATGAAGACAGAGATTCTGCACTTTTGTTTGTAGCTCTGGAAAAATGAAGAAATTTAATGGAAGAATGTACTCATATATTTGGAGAGATTTTTATTTTAACACAATCACCTTTGTTTTTAACAGCACATCATAGTCAAAAACAACAAGCCATAATGAATGGAAATATTTGTTAACAATATGCAACATACTTTTCCTTTTTCAGTATCATAAACTGAATCAAATGCCTTTGTATTGAGTTGCACTCCCAGTAGCTTTTTTGGTGATTTTAAGTTTTTGTGATAAATATCATTAGGTCCCTAACTCTTGCCCAGACTGGGCTCAAATGTTATTGTTCTGTCTCATCTTCCAGGGAGCATAAACTAAAGACATGTGACATTACATAGGATTTCTTTTTGTTTTTCTAGTGAACACTTTGTTTAGAATAATTTCAGATTTGCAGGACAGTTGCAGAGATAGGACAGAGTTGCCGTATACACCTGAGTCTGTTTCTCTGGTTAACAGTTTACATTTCTGGAGAACGTAATACAATAATGTAATAATGTAATTCCTGACAATAGGAAGGTACCGACATTGGTGTATTATTCTGAACTTCTTACTCAATCATAGATTTTATTACTTTCAATTTTATAACACTTTCTCTCTATTCCAGAATCTAATCCAGTATACCACATTTATTTAATTATTAAACATCTTTAAACTTTTCTTGTCAGTGAATATTTCTGAGCTTGTTTTTTTCTGAATTTATTAGGCTTGATTAATATTTCCTAGAATATGGTCCTCAACTTGAGGATATTTTGTGTTTACACCAAGATGAGTTGAGATTATAGGTTTTACAAATTATCAAAGAAGTGCAGCATTACTTTCTGTCACATTGTATCAATAGTTACATGAGGTTCACATGAAATTACTAATATTAAATTTTAATCATTTTGTGTAAAATTATATTTCCCATAATTCTCTACTTAAAAGGTATTCTTTCCATTCCTATTTTTTGAAGGCAAATTACTTAATCAAGGCTACCTAAGGTGCAGGGCCTGGGATGGCAATTAAATGTCACCTGCAAAAAGCTTACTTACCTGCACACTTTATTGGGATTTTTCTGGAAGGAGAAATTTTTCTCCTCTCAGTAAAGATTATCATTTTGCCCTTTTTCACCTTATTTTACATTGAGCATGCTGAGATTATAACAAAAAAGTAAGGAAACAAATTTTATGTATATGGGGGTTGGTAGGGTGGGTAGGGCTATGGGAAAAAGTGAGAATTAAGTTGTGTCTTATACTGGTACAAATCCACATTATGGAGTGCAATTATGATGTGTATATTTAATGTACCAATAAAGATTAAAAAAATAAAATAAAATTTAAAAAAAGATTATCATTTTGGTCACTATGGCATAATATGTTTATTTTATATTTTAATTTATAAACTAATGCTACATTGGTTATTTTGTTGCTTAATTTTGTGTTCTTTTGGCTTCTGAAGTTTTTTATTCAAGCTTCTTTATCCTTTGACAAATACTCTTGTCTTTGTGTACTTTCTTGCCTTCTGGTAATACAAGATGTTTATCTCATATTTTCTTTTTTTTTTAACCTTGAAATAAATGATCCATGGTGTCTTTAAATACAGAATGTTATGAAGATATCAAAATATGAGTTGCATGCCTGTGACTAATAAGATATCATGGCTTAAAGAGTTATGTGACATATATCAGTGAATACACACATATATTTATGTCTTATATTTGGCTCTGTATATATCCATCTGCATGTATGTTGGACTAAGTATGGATTTCTAGTAATAGTTCCCATTCCAATCCAAGATGATTAGTTTTCACTCTCCCCATTCCACGTTCCCTCTTATTTTTAACCTCCTGTGGCAATGAGAAGAAACTTGGCGTCATCTTATATCGTCCATACACCAAGTGGAAAACTAACTCAAATCTGATATGCTCTTAACCCATATCTCCTTTGAGAACCATATGTACCAACTAAAAAACAGTTTAGGAATAGTTCTTTCAGTCTTCATCTGTAAAATATCAAACTAAAGTCTTATTTTGCAAACTTTGGTCAGCTTCTTTATTCACTCCATCTTGTTTGGTGAAGTTATACCATACATTTTAACACAAATTCATTTATCATAGATATTTCATTATCTGGATGTTTTTCATATCTTCTGCACTTTTCTATAAATTAAAATTTCTCTATATAATATAAAGTTCTATATTGTCTTAAATGTTATAGTACTGTCTTCATCCTCCTAACACTGTTGCTGAATATTTTTCTTCTTTTAAAAAATATCTTTGGCTTTAGTTTATAGTCAACCACTCCCTGTTGTGAGCCTAGTGGCCTTTAATCTCCTTTCATCTCTATTGTTTTTGCTTTCTCTTCAATGTCAAGTAAGTTTATCTGACAATATGAAACTCTCAGAACTTGAAATAAACCTATCATATTAGTGATCCGCATGGAATTTACCTGCTAGTAGGGACTGTCTGTTGAGGTGACTTGTCCTATCTCAGTATCAGTTGTGAGGAGCTTACTCTAAATAAATGGGCATCGAAGTTTGTGGAGCTGATGTTCTGTATTTGGTTAATCAACTCTCATAGAGTATTACAGTTCAGGCCATGCATTTGTAGCTCATCTCTCTGCTCCAAGCTTCCCTCTCCATTGTCACAGTGGATATTAGTATTGTTTAATTATCTGCATGGCACAGCCAGTTGGATTGTTCTTAAACCACAAACTAATACAACCTTGTCACGATCACTGCCCTCAGTGATCTCTAAGACTTAGCTCAGAGGTGTCTATTACTCGACGCCTGTGTGACAGTTTTCAAAATACACAGTTCTCACTGCTATGAACCACAAACCATCTCATCTTAGCTTTAAAAAATGTTTCTCTATGAATATGGCTGAAAAGAATGAGACCCACCACAATGTATTTCAACTACCTAAAAGTATATAGAATATATCCAAAAATATTTTTTAAATAAAAAGAATAAGGAGATCACTGAAATACAATAAAATATAATAGGAAAAACAGTGAAATAAACTTTTAGGGTTATCAAGGGGCAGTTATTGCCATCAGCTTGCTCTTACTCTTCTCTCAGACAATCTCTATGTGACATACACATATCTTGTATGGTTTCAAGTCTAACTGCTTGAAGCAGAATCAAGAGCTAGCCTCATTTACTTTCCATTTAGAACATATAAAGGTCATTCTTTGCAGGGCACATGCTCATCTTTTGAAATAACCCTGGTGTCTGAGAGATTCAGTACTATGTCTGAACTAGTTTATCTACGTGGCCAATCTAAAACCCTGGCAAAAACAAAAACAAAAGTCTAACACCAAGTTTGGCAGCTCAAGTAAGAGCACATGTGGAAAGGAAAGAAGTCTCACAGCATTGAATGATACTGTTAACTCAAGGACAATAGTTGTGAAGCTTTCTGACTAAATCAAACTAATTGAAAAGATAATAATTATTACTGTTGCTGTGTGTGCTAGCCCTAAACACAAATATTTTTGTGTGTGCTACAAAACTATGCAGTCGGCTATAGTGGATTTAGTAGGACAGCTTATTATGGACTTTATATTGTAGAAGGTTTATCCTTTTTTTATAAATTAAAGCATATATTATTCACAATAATACAGTGAAATAGGGACTGTGGTTGTTAATCTTAATTTATAGATAGAATAGACATAACTCAGTTAATTGCCTAATACCACACAAATCTAGCCTATTGTGATGAAGTCCAGTACTCCTTTGATTTTTACATGAGTGATTGCAAAAGGAAAACCTTTTTTCTCTTAACTGAATTTGAAAGATAAGAAACTAGATATATAAACAACTATCTTTTATTTCTGAATAAACGAGGCCGTTTCCAAGAGTTTATCGGAGAGAAGTAGAGTGAGTACGCAGAGAGAATGTGTTGTAATGACTTCATTTCAGTTTCCAGATATATGGCTAGATTATCACTAGAACACAAGGTTTTTTTTTTTTTTTTTTTTTTTTTTAAGAAAACTGCTTAAGCTAAAAAACTGAACTGAACATTATCTTTTAACATGGACAAAACTTGATACGAGAATGTTTAAAGAAGAACTCCTTGTCATTTCTTAAGTCCTTCGTTCTTTCAGTCTTGTCCTCACTATTAGTTCTATGGATCCACATGATTAATAGTCTTGAAAAAATAATGAAAGACAGGGGAAGAGGACACAATCAGAACCTTCATGGCAAACTCCAGTCCCCAATGAGTTCCATAGCAAAAGGACTAATAAAGAACAAAATAGGAACCTCGAGAAAAACTCTGAGCCCTGGCTCTACTCTTGCTACTCTGAGCAGCAGCCACAGAAAGTGGTCCAATGCCCTGAGCTTGCAGCACTTGTATTCGGTATCAAGCCTTCACACTCAAAATCTTAGTATGCATAAGGCCGGGCAGATATCACAATAACCTCTTTAGTTGAAGATCCCACATGGCAGAGCAAACATTCTTACATCTAAGTGAGTAAGCCATAAATCTGAGAAAGTCCTCTGCAGTTCCCGACATATTTCTAATATTTTGTCCCAATATGAGAAAAGGCAGAAAACAGACAAATGACAAGCCCCCTCAGTAAACCTCTATACTATGCCCTTTCTTTTTTGCATGGATTAGTTTATATAAAATCTTGAGTCATTTGTGTAGGATTTTAATGAGGAGAAAGCTCTAAATTTCTTTCACAATTCTAATGTTTCAAATTTAGTGTCTTAAGAATTCAGCCTCTTTGAGTATAGGTGCTTTTTAACCTTCTTGTAATAGAAGTAATATTGTTAATTTTCTTCCTGAGGTAATGAATCATTCCTATCTAAATTGCTAAAGGATCTCTTTCCCCAACAGTAATTTCTACCTTAGAATTGCTTTGGTTGCAGATAAGAGAAATTCATTTAAAATGAAATGAAAAGGATTTTATTGTTTAAGATAGCTGGACAAGCACAGTAGAGTGGCAGGAACCTGTTGCACAGGATTAAAATTGGACAACGTCTCAGTTTGCATTTGGATTTACTACCTTTCCTCGTCTCTCATAGCTTTCTCTTCTTAAATCTTTGTAAGAATTTCTGTAAATGTTATTCTGCTACTTATTTCTCTCATTCTCTCTATTTCCTTCTGACAAATGAATTTTTGATGTGTCACTAGACATGGGCACAAATAGCTCCATAATTATAAGTTTAAGCTTCACAAAGAAAAAAGATTTATCTTTAAAATAATTTGCATAATTCAAGTAAAGATGAAAATTAAATTAGTATGAGCTATTTAGCTACAATTTACACCAATCATCTTGTCTTCTGAGATATCTCCTTTTAGATTAAGTCACATAAATTCTCTTATGTGCTTACAGAAATACTGGAAATGATTGATATTCCTTAGATTTAGATGAAAATAGGTAAAAATCCTTCCAAAGCAAATAAGATTTATTCCAGAATGAAAAGGCTACAAAAGTTCTTAAATAGATTTCAAAAAATAGTTTCCTAGTCACCACACATTTTCTTATAATTTTATGACTTGGATGATTGCCTGTACAAAGTTAGTATTTATGAGCAAACGATGAAGTGGCTATACTATATCCTGAAACACAAAAGCTTTAATTTCGCTCAAAAGTTGCCCTTAGAACAGAAAAAAATTGTGAAGAAATTCAAATCTGAAGAAAATGTTCCAAGACATTTCCCTCATAAAATTACTTGGTTGACTGCAATATATTCATAATTATAAACAAGAATTAACTAAATGAATCCTAACTGGATACTGAGAAAACATATCCCACACTGTTGATGGGAAGGATTGTTGTTTTTATTTTAAATTATAAATATATGGTAAGAAAAAACTATGCAGATAATCACAAAAATAACAATTTCTAATAAATATGATTGTGGCTTTCAAATTCTCTGAAATCAGACATATTTGAGTATTTCTATATTTAAAGAAGAAAATTTATCTGTCAACTTAAGAATAATAGTAGAAACAAATTATTTTAATCTGTAACTAGGTTGTGATCTGGCTGGATGATCGTATAAGAGGAAGATACTTAATTTCTATATCTACATTGCTTTTTTTTGAAATAGACATGTGTAGAGTATATGTGGTATGAGTAAAATGTTGTCATGAAATGTGGGTTACCAATCCAAACATTGTAAGGTAAATGCTAAGGAAATAGAATTGAAAACTACAGATTCTTCTTTGTAGGAGAAATAATTCCAGGTGATTTCAAATTCAACCCACCAGCCATAAAGATGCTATTAAATTCAAATCAGATCATGTCATTCCCCTGCTTGAAATCTTCCAGTGTCTTCCCATTATATTTCCAAGTACTATAATCCTTATGTAATCTGACTTAGTGTTAACAAATCTGTGCAGTCTATGTTCCAATACACTTGATGCAAGTCCTTTATGGTTGCTACTTTTCAATATCAGACTTTTGTTTTCGCTACATACAAATATTATACTTAAACACCTTTTTATGTGTAGATTACCAGTACTATAATCTGATCCTCAGTTGAAATATTAACTTTATGAAAGCACACAATTCATTACTTTAATCTTAAGTATATCTGCAATACTCACCATCTATACCAATGATGGTGAACCATGGCACATGTGGTACAGGAGGCTGTTAGTAGCAATGAAAATTTCAAAAGGTTCACCATCAGTGTTCTATAGAATTTATGGCACAGAGTAGCAACTCAGTAAATGCATTTTGGAATACAATCAAAAGGAGACCGATATTAAAGCAATATAGTGGATAAGTACTGGATTTTTTATTTAGAGTACAATGGAGCTCAGTAATTCCCATACTTATAATATCAGATCAGGCTACTGTCATCAAGAAGAGATTTAGGATCTACTGAAGAAGTGTTTGATTCATTACGTATGTCTCCTAAGTCAGTCATTGCTGTTCAGTTTCATTTAAAGAGATAAACACTCAGGAATCTTTTACACTGATGAATACAAAGCCATGTAATACACTCCCACAAGTGTTGCAAACACCTAGGAAAGAGTAGATTAGGTCATAGCTGACCTGCTAGTAATAGATGGGTATAGGTTAACTAGAAGGAAAGACTAAACAATTCAGAAAGAAAAACACTAGGATCAAGGTGTATCATAACAAAATATATTTTTTCCAATAATGGGTATAGAATAGACAATGTCATATGTTTCACTAATGCATTTTAAGAGCTTATATATTTGAGGAATAAAGGCATGCACTGACACATTGTAATCTATTAGTTTATTACCTGAAACAGAAGGATTTGTCTTTTTACATGCCTATTATTTAAATAAGACTGGCAGTAAATATTATGGCAAAGTGAACTCACAAGTAAATTAAAATTATAAGACAATAAGAATCATTATTATTTAACATATTTCTAGTCTCCAAAAGTAATTTTCTGTTGAAATCATGAAACAAGAACAAATTAAAATATTGCTGTGTGACAATCAGTCAAACTTTTGCAGAATTCAGAAAATATGATAAGACAATTAACAAAATATAGCTATAATCCTTCACCACATCATTTACGGTTCTACTAAGAATGAAAGATAAGAATGATTTTATTTGTGACACAAAGCCTTTTCTGATGAAGAAACTATGATTTCTAAGAATCCAGAAACTCCTATAACTATAAAGTACTCTAGCAATTTCACTGATCTACAGTCTCAAGTCTAAGGCACTTACAGGCTTGGTCTAGAGTTTTGTAATGAATTTTAACTTTGTATCAAATAAAAGAGGAGTATAATTAAAATTCAATTTTAAAAATCAGATGCTTGAATATGTCTTCTCAATATTATTGAGAAGGATCAAAGGATCACAGAAAGCCAAGGGAAGTATTCAGACTCTCTCATAAGTCTTGGTAAACCAGGATTGCTAGGAAAAGTTCTGCTACATACTTAAAAAACCATCAGCTGGAATTTTCTCTCTAGTGTTAGTAATTTTTAAGGTACTATGTTTGAAAATGAAGTTTGAAAATGAAGTTTTCATTTGAAAATGAAGTTGAAGTTTGAAAATGAAGAATTTTTTTAAATTGGAGTCTTTATTGGTACATTGCATATACACATCATGATTGCACTCAACAATGAGAATTTGTACCAGTGTATGACACAACTTAATTCTCATTTTTTCCCCAGAGCCCTATCGACGCTACTATCCCCACCCCCTATATAGATAAACTTTGTTTCCTTTCTTTTTTATTATAATCTCATAATTTTCCCCCTTCACTCCATTACGCTTTGAGTATTTTCTATTTCACAATATATAACATACATTCTAGAACTCATTTACATCTTTATTTTCTCATACCACAGAAAATATATGATATTTACAGATCTGTGACCTCTTTATTTCCCTTATGAGGATGTCCTCAAGGTACATCCATTTAAGTATAAATGATTCAAACTCATCAGTTTTTATGGCAGAGTAATATTCCATAGTGTAGAAGAACCACAACGTTTTTATCCAGTCTCCAGTTGATGGACATTTGAGTTGTTTCCAAAATTTAGCGATCACAGACTGAGCTGCTATAAACATAGGTGCACATATGTCACTGTGATATGAAACTTTTAATTCTTTTGTGTATATACCTAGCAGAGCGATGGCCGGGAAGATTTTTTTTTTAAAGAGCAAAAGTTGATAAATTCATGAAGTGAAGAGCTCTAGAAGGAAGACTATAAAGTAAATGGGAGAAAGAAAAAGTCTGTTTCCTGTTTTGGAAGGCTCTGTGATTTCCTGTTGGTTAGCCAGTGAATGCTAGAGTTTTCATGTAACTGAGAATTTCAAAATAAAGTAAAATCACTTTTACCTTCAAACTTTCTAAGAAATATTTCTCTACAGTATTTATCTGATAAAGTGAAGCCAAGCGTTTCTCACAGACCTATTTTTATTCTTTTTTAAAAAATTGAAATCTTTATTGGTACATTGCATATACACATCATGATTGCATTCAACAATGAGAATTTGTACCAGTATATGACACAACTTAATTCTCATTTTTTTCCCATAACCCTACCCACCCTACCACCCCCACCCCCTACATACATAAACTTTGGTTTTTCTTTTTGTTATAATCTCATTATTTTCCCCCCTTTACTCCATTATGCTTTGAGTGTTTTCTATTTCACAATATATAACATACATTCTAGAACTCATTTACATCTTTATTTTCTCATACCAGAGAAAAGATATGACATTTACACATTTGTGACCTATTATTTCCCTTGTGAGGATGTCCTCAAGGTATGTCCATCTAAGTATAAATGATTCAAACTTATCATTTTTTATGGCAGAGTAATAATCCATTCTGTAGAAGAACCACAACTTTTTTATCCAGTCTCCAGCTGATGGAAATTTGGATTGTTTCCAAGATTTAGCAATCACAAACTGAGCTGCTATAAACATAGGTGCACATATGTCACTGTGGTATGAATCTTTTAATTTTTGTGTGTATATACCTAACAGAGTGATGGCTGGGTCAAGTGGGACCTCCAATCCTAACTTTTTGAGGAGTGTCCAAACTGTTCTCCACAGGGGTTGTACAAGTCTACATTCCCACCAACAGTGGAGAAGGGTTCCTTATTCTCTGCAGCCTTGCCAACATTTGTTGCTGGCTAATCAGGTTAGGTAAAACTCTTGAAGACGCTGGTTTGGGGAAAGATTTCATGAACAAATCCCCCATTGCACAAGAACTGGTAGAAGAAATCGATAAATGGGATCTCATCCTATTGAGAGGTTTCTGCACAGCAAAATAAACCACCAGCAAAGCGAAAAGGCAACCAACAATATGGGAAAGAATCTTTACCAGACGCCTCTCAGACAAAAGGCTACTATCTAGAATACATAAAGGGCTCAAAAAAATCAACCCATCCAAATTTAAAAAACCAATTCAAAAATGGGCATCTGAAATGAACAGACACTTCTCAGAGGAAGGAATAAAAGCAGCTAGGAAGCATATAAAGAAATGTTCAACATCACTAATCATTCGAGAGATGCAAATGAAAACAACATTAAAATTTCATCTCACTCCACAAAGAATGGTTGCCATTTCAGAATTAGCTTATTTTTATTCTTGATTTTGAAACAGCGATCATTGAAAATGTATACAAACAAAAAGTCTATATAGTGAAACTAAATATTTTGCTATTTCATGGATAAGATATTTAACATTATATATAGATTAATCATTCTTAAAATATGAAGAATTGCTGATTATCTCATAATTAACTTATTGCCTATGTCAGCCTAAATGTGTCTTCATTAAGAGATTCTTGAAGTCTTCAGTTACCCGAGGAATAGCGTACATCTGCCTGATCTTTTTATTATTTATTTTCTTTCTATGGTCTTTGGGATTCAATAGATATTTCATGTTATTTATGTTTCACTTCCGAGCTGGATGCTGTGATTATAGGATTTAAACTTTACTTTTTGCTAACATAGAAATTTAGAGCAGTTATATCTCAATAAAGGCAGTCTTCAAAAAAAAATCCTGTTTTGATAGCAAGCATTTCTATGAACTGCTATTCCAAATGTGCTTTTATTTCAATTTTGATTTATTTTTTGACTCAGAATTATTTGGAAGTGCATTTCATAATTTCCAAGCATGTGGGAACATTCTATTTATTTTTGGTTTTTATTTGTAGATAATTTCTGCTGTGCCCCCAAAATATTCCTATACCAGCTCCTGTCCTTCAGATTTGTTGAAATTAATTTTATGACTCAGCATATGGTCAATTTGTTTCTTTGTCAGCTTAAAAGAAAAGGACTTTGAAAACTCACTATCATTGAGGATTTGTTTCTTTTTTATTTTAGTATTATTTTATATATAATGAAATTTATATCTACTACATATTTTAATATACTTTGGTTTTGAGCATTACAAAATATTCTGTGTAGCTATACTGGTTGCATTGAATGGTCATTTGTTGGTAGAGCTGCATTTTTTTGTATTGTTTGAATATTATAGCACTTTCTCCTTTGATATTGAATCATTTTGTATATTTATATTTAGTTGTATTTCTTACAAGCTACACGCATTTATATGATTTTTCTTCATAATTACTTTCCTTAATTTAATCTTTATTAGTACATGATGAATACACATCAGCATCGCATTCAACATTGAGAGTTTGTACCAGAATATGACACTTGATTCTCATTTTTTCCCTTTTCCCCCTGTACAACCCCCCACCATTGTGCATAATTACTTTTAACATGAATGTGAATAAATTTTCTCTTTAAATATGACTTAATGATTACTTATTTGATCTAAATATGCAAACTTTTTAAAAGTTTTATTTATTTTGCTTTTTGTTGTATTTTTTTAGAAATTAAATGTTTTTCATGTCGTTCCTGCACATATATTAATTTTTTGGTTTTCTTTTGCTCATCATAAAAATTGAAAAGTAATATTTTGTTGATTAAGTTCTACTAAAAATGATATTTACAAAAAATATAAAATGGTCCTCTAACTTTAAATTTGCTTTTCCTCCCTACATATGTGCTCTAGTTATGTTATATATTCATACACTATGAATTTTATATCCCCAAAGTCATGACATTGATATGGATACAATAGATGTACATTTAAATGTACTACCATACTTAAAATCTCCATTGCTCTTTAATCTTTTATCTCAATTTGCTATCTTATGTCCTTTCCTAAAATCTCCTTAGTGACATGTTTTGCCCTGGGGCTCACGTAAGATCTTTAGTTTGTCTTTTTTTTTGGAATCAAAGTTGCAGTAAGTAAAGAATATTCTGTGCCTTCTTTCACCATTAAATTTGATATTTCCCTATCTGATGACTTATTATTTCTATTCAGAAGTGGATTCATCTTTTGCACGTGTTTTTATTAGCTCTTTGATGAGAACTTCTTTCTTTCTCCACTACGGATTTTTTGAAAAATTTCACTTGGTTTGGGGTTCACAGTAGTTGTAATAAGATGACTTCCACTCTCCGTATCATAACAGGAATTTATACTTATTTTTGAATCTCATATTACAATTTTAGTAAATCAGAAAAATTCTGAGCATTAACTGTATAAGTACTGTTTCCTTACCATAGCCTCTTCTTTTTCCCCAGGGCTCCAGTAGACCCCTGTACTCGGTCTCATTGCAAACTCTGCGATTTTATGGGCTTATTTTACTCACTCTATCAGTTTACATCATCTCTTCCTACTCTTGCCTGCATATTCCTACTTATTAAATTTTAATTTTCCTCTAATGTTTTGTTGTCTGTACAGTGAGTTTTGCCATTTAAAATGTTTTAAGGGCCGGGGACTTACCTCAGTGATTCCGGGGCCTGTCTTGCAAGCACAAGGGCCCTGGTTTGATCCCCGGTAACCACATACCATACTGGGTGTGGAGACTCACCCCAGCAGCAACCAGTACCACATACCACAGTGCCGGGCGTGGTGGCTCACGCCTGTAATCCCAGCACTCAGGAGACAGAGGCAGGAGGATTGCTGTGATGTGAGTTTGAGGCTGAGCTCAGGGCCAGTCTGAACTACAAAGCGAGACCGTGTCTCAAAAAGCCAAAAAAAAAAAAAGGTTTTAAATTCTTCAGTTTTGTTATAAAATTTCAATTTAATTATTTAAAAATAACTGGACTTGAAAACATGTTTAAGGGCAATTCCCAACTGTTTTTGAATATTTTTTATTATAGAGAGCTTCATACTCACATACATTAGAACTGTAGAAAATCCTTCAATGTTTCCTTTCTTCAACTTCTCCGTTATCAAATCCTGAGTCAATATTGCTTTATTTGCTTTATTCATCCTTGTTACTAATTTGAAGCAAATTTTAGATATCATATTTTTATTTCTGTAGATGTTTTGGTGTGTGACTCTAGGGAAAAACAGCTATATTCAAATTATTCTGCATAAAATTAATTATCTAATATTTTCAAATATTAGTATTATATGTTATCTCACAAATATCATTTAAAGAAGGTTTAATTTATAACTATGCATTGCAATTACTAGCTCTGAATCCCTTCTAAATGTTTTCTTAGAGTACCACATACTTTTACTAGAGCAGATGAACTATCATTGCACATCTTGATAAATATTAACAATGCATATTTCTGTAAAATTGTCACTAAGTTCAGTAAACATGTTTAGGGCCACAAAATGCTTCCAATTTCCTTCTTCCCCATCAACCTTTCTTCTAACAGTAACCATCTGGATATTTATTACTGCAAAGTAACTTTGTCTGAACTTCAGTTTAATATAACTATATATATATATTCAACAAAATACCTCCACTCAAGATTCAGTTTGCCTCACATGATATTGAGTTTAGTTTGCTTTCCACAAGTGTTTAGTAATTTGTTATATGACTATAACAACATTTATAATGTACTTTCTTATTAATAGACATTTGGGCTGTTTTCAGTTTCAGGCAACTATAAGCTAAATCCATTTTAAGCTTGTACTCGTTTGTCGGCAGTTATATGAGCAGATGTTTGCTAGGGTGCTAAATCACTGAGTCATGGAGTAGGCAAATGTTTAACGTTAGTAGGTTTTTCCAAATTATTTTCAAATACAGTCTCAAATATAGACCCCCGGACCACTGAGTGAAAGTTCTAGTCTTCCTCACCAGTGGTTGATATTCAGTGTAACTGTCAATGGCTGCTGTTTTAAATTATTTTGTTAAGGAAGATGTTAAACATTGTTTTATCTCTGTGCTTATTGGTCCTTTCTACACTGCTTTTGTGAAGTGTTATTTGAAGTCCTCAGTTCATTTATTAAAATTGAGCTGCTCACATTTTCCTTATTGGTTTGTGGGGTTTAAATTATTCTTATATATCACGATCTGTGTCATAGAAAATTATTGGAAATGTGTCAGGCTCCATGATTTGCTTTTTAAATTTATATATTTATAATATAATAATAATTTATATGTGTATATATGTATATATATGTATATATGAATATATATTTACTTTGCAATATACAGGATTGAAATCAAAGTCTTTTGACAGAGCTACATGCTTGACCTTTGTGTTTATTTGTTTATTTTTTGAAACAGATTTTCCCTAAGTGATAATGTTGCTCAGGATGAGCTTGAACTTACATTTCTCCTGCCTCAGCTTTCAGGAGTATTGGGCTTTCAGGTGTGTGCCACAACACTCAGTTTACCACTCAATTACATTGTGCTGCTAAGTTTTGATATGTGTAAGATTTTTGTTTTAGTTAAGTCCAGTTTATGAAGTTTGACATTATGGTTGGAAACCTCAGATAGAGACTATTATTGAACTAGAATATATTTTCTGTCATATTTAAGTGAAATAGGTATTTTGCTGTAAAGGTAAAACATTTCATATTCTCATATTTAAATTATTATTTAACTTATCTTGCACAAATAATTTCATGGCATATGTTTCCACAATGCTTTATAATGGGAATTGTGGGAGAAATCAGCTGAGCATATGAGGGCCTGATTTCTAAATTCTGTTCCATTCTTTTTTGTCTGCTCTTCATGGAGTGGTCGCTAACATCTGTAATCCCAACATTTGAAAGGCCAAGGCAGGAGGATTGCTCCAGGCTAGCCTAGGCTATCTAGTAGGTACAGGGTTAGCCTGAACTACAAAACTAGAACCCTGTCTCAAAAAACTAAACAAAAATACTCCAACAGTTTTATTTGTTCTTTTATTAATATTAATGTTTAGATAAAACTCAAACTTAGAATTGCACTGAGATTGATTTAGCTATTGCTTTGCATTTCCATATAAATTATCAAATTGACTTAAAATTTCCCCTGAAAATATTCTATTAAGATTTTGATTGCACCATACTAAATCTAGTTCAATTTGGATGAACATGATATCAATGCTATTGAACTATCAAATCTATAAAAACATACCTACTTCTATCTGTATCATCTTCACAATACTTTTATAGATTCAGTACAGTATTTTAACTTACAAACTACACTCCTATGTCAATATTTGTTGTGGCTGCTGCTATTTTGTTTCTTTTTTGACCCCTGGGTGTAAAATTGCAATTAATATGTAAATATTGAGTTCCTGGTGGTAAGGAAAATCCATATAACATTGCTTATTAAATAAATAATTACTAAATAAGTATATCTTTTTTGTTATTTTTTATTTGGAACTTGTTTTATTTTTCCTGCAATGCATTTAAAACTTAGATGTCTAACATAATGATTTTTAATCTTTTATTTTTCCTTATTAAGTTTCCATATGTACACATTTCTCTCTAAATGCCAGATTTTCTTTGTTTTGTATTTATTTTTGTCATAGAATTTATATTATTCCTCTAATATTCAGTATAATTTACTCAGTTATTTTTCTACTTAAGCAAACTATAAAATGAAGCTCTATGAAGTTAGATGTTTGATTTTTATGTAGTAATATATCCCAGGCATGTAAAATTGTAGATAATAATAAGAAATAAACCCCCAATTTTTCTATATAAAACTTAGGTTAATACTTTAATAATTATTCATGGATTCTGTCCATAAAGCCCTACCTGAAAACTGCAGAATTAGTCCTATATTATTAATCAATGTATTTAAACTGTTTATATTTATGAAGGTAATACTTAAATGCTTTGTCATAATCTTATTACACATCATTTATTTCAGCTTTCTATTCTTTTCTGTTTGTCTTTGTCTTTTAAAAATAGTCATTGTCCCTCATCCATATCTGTTACTGGTTTAAATGTTATAGATTTTTTTTTCAGATATTTTTCCTAGAATCTCTTGATACATACTCACCCTTCCAAAGTGTCAACAATATAACTAAGTCATTTTCCTCACTGCCAGATTTTCAAAGTATAGGGCATCTGATTTCTTTGCTACTGTTTTCTCCTATTTTAATTTCATTTTGTCTCCCATAATAGGGTGCTAATATGTTTCTTATACAAGAGTTTAGATTCACCCTTACTTACTTTGACTTAAGAGCATTTCCTTCTGTCCTTAGCTTGCTTATCATCCAAGTTCTGTTTTGTATTTTACATCTGTTTTCTCTGGGCTCCATTCTAGAATTTCTTTAAAATTCTGTGCCATTCTCCTTATTTAAATATAGATGACCCTAAAATGCATATTTTTGTTAATTTTTATAATATAACAAGAAATATTAATAGTGACTATTTTATGAAGTCTATTCAATATCAGAGTCAACTCTGTGAAATGATTCTGCTCACGTGATGCTCAGGATAGTCAGTCTGTGAACAAACATGCTGCCCAAGTTACGCTCAGAGCAAATTGTTAACTGGTTAACATTATTGCATAAGTTATTTTCTAACACAGTTAATGATATACTAAACCTGTTGAATTTTTGATTTCAATTATTCTTTTTAGTTCCAGGTTTAACAGTTCATTTAGAAACTTAATAGTTCTTTATTGAAGACAAGTCTTTTATTAATGTTTCAAATACATTAGAAGGTATAATTTATATTTTGTAGTCAATAATTAAATTCTATCAGTTTTCCAGATAGAATCCTGTTTTCTATTTCACCAACTTTAATTATTGTAGTACATAACGATGTTTTCTTAGTTTTCTTCAATGTTAAATGGTTTTATGGTTATTTGCCTTGGAATACTAATTAGAAATTATTTGGGGAAGAGAAAGGATTCTGGAATAAAAGAAGTACTTCATACCATTTTTGTCCTTGTCTTAGTAATATTCCTGATCCAGTGGAGGTCCTTAAATTCGTATCCTGAGGCACTTAGAGTCATTTGAGCATTATAAATGCAGACCACATTTGAACTAGTTTGTGATAACAAACTCCAAGGGTTGAATTAAGCAATTTTTGACCTTTGGAGTAAAGAAGCAAATGTGAAATGTGATTAGAAAACATATTAAATGTTTAATTTTCTCTTAAAATATTACTGTAAAGGAATCCTTTCCAAAATACACACTTCACACTCCTTGAAGTACCCCTTTTTGTACACTCTTATCCCACCCTTATTGCTACTTTCTGGAACAGGTCCGGATGTCCTCTTGTATCAGCGCTTTTAGTTGTGCTATTGTGGCTGCCTCCATATCCTGAGCTAGTACAACATGTTTACCTTCCAAGGTCATTTTGATTTGGGGAAGCAGTACAAGTCATCTGGTACTAGGTATGGTGAAAAATGTGGAGTGGAAAAGACTGTATCACTTTTATAAAGCTGCCCTTCCATTAGATGACACATTGCAGTAAAATTCACTGTATACTTGATGACACCCTGTAAAAACACCCTATATGTTTTGATCAGCCTTTGCATAATGTTTACCTTATACATACCTAGTGGTGACCAGGTACCCAGCCTTTCGAGGCGCGTATTTGTTATTTAGTTCAGCAAATGCTTTCAAGGTGAGACATGGTTTCACTGTCCTACACACTACATGCATCCCCTCTCTCCACTCAAACCTGGACAAAAGTGTCTTTAATATTTTTTTTTCAGTTCATGAAGCCTTTTCTGAAATATACAATATTTATAGATGAGGAATATAAATGGTGAAATAATCATTGCCCTTTTTCATTTCCTAGGGTCCTGTGAGAGGATAATATGAGGAAAGAAAGAGATAAGATTCAATCTTCCAGTGTGCTCAGGTCACATGTCCAGCCAACAACAAACTATATTTGCTAGTGAGGTAAGAAACTCTAAGCCTTTGAATACTGAAAGTAGGACCTACTTGGTTGTCTAGTACTGCCTATTTAAAAAAATTAAAATGTATGGATTATGTAGCATGGGAAATGGAAAACGTTGCTTGCCTATGTACCTATGGGTGTATATTAGGTGGGGTTTTTTTGCAAAGTCATATAACTTGGATTTTTACTTTTCATAATTTATTCTTTGGGAACTGTGGTTTAGACTGTATGTCATTTTGAGGAATTTATTTATACTTCAACCAGGAAACTGTAGACATAGATCAAACCATGTTCAGATAAGATTTCCAAATGTAATTTTTAAAGTTACCCAGAGGAGTATACATTTCTGTGATTATGAATTCTCAGATTCTTCTTCTTTTCTGCTCTATACAAAGCTGAATCCGAAACACAAGAATTTGTGTGTGTGCATTCATTCTGGTATTATTTTTCCTCTGTCCCATCACTGGCTTCCACCTCGGATCTTACTTCTCATGTTAACTCATTCTCAGATGCGATCGCTCATCCTTTGCCTTTGTGTCCGGCCTGGTGATATTGTAAGTTGTGTAAGTATGAAATGTGCTCTACAATGCTCATATAAGAACAGAATTGCTTAATGATGCATTTCTAAGGAGGTATCCTTGTCATTGTCACATAAATATATTTTCAATAATATTCAATGAGTACTAAAAGGAAAAAAAAAAGCAACCTGAACATTCTTTCAAGCCATTTTACATAATATAGAATTTTAATACATATCGTTCAATATACAAATAAAATTCAATTTAAATGAATTATGTGCTCTCTGTCACCAAACTGATCAGGTTCAATACTCAAAGTGATAGATCGTGATGGTAATGTGTAAGATTGATACGCTTTTCTAGGAATAGTACTTTATGGGCATGGAATTCCTCCTAAAACACACAACCTCAGTTTACTTGGAAGACAAATTCCAATAAGGAATATTCTATAAAACACTTAATATGTACTCTTTAAAACTTTCTAAAAAAGGAAATTCTAAAATCATCTTAGACATGAAATTTAGATATTGTCATAGAATACTGGAAAACAAAAATATTATTAGGTTAAAACTAAAGAAAAATCTGGACCAAGCATATAGTCAGTACAATGTATTGATAATCATGTATTAATACTATCTATATTGTATAATACTATCTATATATTGTAATAAATGTTCCATGCTAGTTTAAGATATTAATAACATGATGTAAGACAGTAATGATGGGAAGCTATGTAGTATCTTGGAAACATTTCTTTAAAATAAATTTTATAATACAGTAGTTAGAATTTTATTTTGTTGCTGTAAATAGACAGTTTGGATGATTTTATTTTTTGCTCAGTGGAAAAGTTTTAGTTGGTTTCTCTTAATTCAATAGCTACTAAGTAATGTAGAGGATTTGAGGTATTTAATAGCTCCTGACCATTTGGGGTAACTTCAATCAATATACAGAGCTAGCTACTAAAGGAAATTCCATGTGTATACTAGAGTGCTTTCCTTTGCTCTCGACTCAAATATTATATAACTTAAACTTCATCTGAGTGATTCCATATTGAGCCGTATCCTATTAGAGCCATCCCCTTTGATACAATTCTGTAAGTCAAGTCTCAGCTGAATCTTGGTTCCTGCCTCCTCAAAGAGAAGCACAGACTTCTTAAACAGTTTCAAGGCTTCACTAATCTCTTCATGATTATAACAGCATCGTTTCTATTTTGTTATGTACTTTAAGCCTTCTTCCTGTCAAAAGTCCAGTCTTCGCTGTGAAGTAGGTAAGAAAGTATTTAGTATATAATCCCATGCTCATAACAGAAAAACTTAACTCTTTATGTATTCTATACTTTATATTTAGTAAAATGGTTAGATAATTTTAAACTATAAAACATCCTGAATTCAAAGCGACCTTCTTCAAAGCAGGAATTTCAAATTATATTCTGAGAGATACTGCATTTAGATCTTAAAATAGGAGAGATCTTTGTACTTCCTGCATTAATTTGCAGAAAGCAAATATTTTCACAAAAGTTCCCTCTGCAAATTACTTGGAAAGCTTTTGCTCTGAGAAATTTTATACATTCATAGCCCTCAAGATTTCTCCATAAAGTGGATTACTTACATTTTCATGATGGAATTATTTTTCACTTAAAGGAGATTTTAGCAAAAATTTAGCAAAGCACAAGTGCAACTTTTCAGTCTCAGTATTGCTGACATTTGGGCTTGGGTAGTCTTCGTTGTAGAGGTGGCTGTCCTATTCATTGTCAGAGGTTTAACACCATCCAGAGCTGTGGGCTAGTAGATGCTTTTCTAGTTATGGTAACAAAGAATGTTCCCAGATATTTTAAATTGTCCAGGACAGGGGCAAAAATCATCAACCCTACTTGAGAACCATTCATCTAGTTTAGCTATCAGAATTCAAATTTATTGAAACTGCTGAACTATTTTAACTTGGTTTTGAAAAGCAATATTTCCACCTCAATGTACATAAAAGGTCCCCTATTTCCTTTATTAGGTGGACATTCTCTGGCTCTTTGTGTTCTGTGAATGTTGCAAAACTGCTATGGAGTGAGAGAGGAGGGTAGCAAGGCAGTTAGAAGGAGGCCCATGGGATTCGTATTGCTGTTTCCTTTGAAATCTCAGTGAACTTTATCCTTAGATGCTTATTCAGAGAAGTTATGTGGGTTAAAGTTTGGCCTTCCACTTTGCAAACAAACCTCACCCTGAGCCACTTCCTTTCCTGTTCTCCAAAAACCATATTTAGGGTCAGCACTGGTAACCAATGTTAATTATTTACAGCAGAAAGTGGCAAGCTGTGGCCTCTTGCAACAGAGCCACACCCATGTCTGATCTACTGCTATCTTCTGCTTCAACTGATTTCCATATTTGTGACAGACTCTGGCCTTCAAAGCCTGAGATTTAGTATTTTCCCCCTGTATAAACTGAGAGCACCTCTTTTAAGGCCTCAAAATCTGAAAATTATTTTAACAACCCTATCCAAGCTTTTTACCCCATACATTTCATCCACTTAGCCATAACAGCAACAGCCATATTTGTAAAAATATCTGATTTAAAAATTTATTCCAGGGGCAGTACTAATTTAGACACAATCCCTGTCCACATAGGAATAGGCAGTGCGCCACTTCACATCCAAAGATTATTTATTAACAAGTGTGCTTGTGTCTTTCCATTGGCTCAGCAACTCTAATATGTTAGGTTTTCTTTCCCAGGCTCTGAGGATCATTCTTGCCATATGTAGGAATGCAGCAGGTGAAAACTACCACCTAGGATCCAGTTTATTCTTACAGTGTATGTTGATTTACCTTTAAGAAAATAATGCTGCATTGAGAGGAGCAGATTAATGTAGCTGGAGTGAATTCTCTTCTTCAGGATCCTTCTCCAGTGGTCACTTACACACTTTCTACCACTGGCTTATCTGGGTTGGTTAAATAGGAAAAGGGGACACTTTTTAAAAAGTTTTTCGAACAAGTCTGTAAAATTTTCTTTTTGTTCATATTTCTAAATATCAACCTTGTAGGATGATCTCCTAACAACTAATCATAACTATTCTTTCCTATGGTCTATACTATGCTTTTCAATACAGATATTAAGTATTCATTGAAATTCACTGGATGACAAAGCCTGTATACAATACTCGATGATAGTGGTGTAATGCATGATGTCAGAGGCTCAGCAAGAGAAGCAGTCATGTATGACTGAACACACTATGCTCTACAGATTATGGCAACAAGCTCTTCCCATCATGCTAGAAATAATCAATGTAAACATGTAGGGCCAACCTTGAAATTTTTATTTCTATTAATTTCCAGAAATTAATAGAAATTGGATAGACGAAGACTGGATTCGGTGTGAAAGGCATCTTTGCATGTGGTACTTATTTCCACTGTCTTTGTGGTTGTACTATGAACTGATAAATTGCCAAGAGTAATATCCGAGGGTCGGTGCTCAGAGAATATATGCAGAGCAGAACAATGTGCTTTACCTGACCCTCTTTCATCAGTTGTGCTCCCTCTGTGTGTGTCAAAGGGCTGAGACCCGTGAGCCAAGGCTGCCAAGAGCACAGCCAAGGAAGAGCCCTGAACTCTGCGGCGTGGCGCTCCCACTCACTCACTCATGTCCTTGGAAGATATCTGCCAAATGTAAACTGAAATCTACTCTGGATTTCATTACAGTAAGCTAAATTTACACAAAATATAGAAACTTGAGGTGGTAACACAATGTTTTCAAGTGCAATGAACTTCTAAATAAGCTCTAGATTAGAAATAGAAGAGAAAGTGTCTGTCCTGTGGCACTACTATAAAAAATGTACAACTCAGTGACAGTTGAAAACTTTATAATAATTTGTAAAAATAGTCTAAGGAAGGAAATGGAAAATGAGGGAGGAACTTAAATGTGGAAAGGAGGTTTGAATGTGCAAAATCAACTTTTGGTAAAGCTGTTTTGAAATAACATTGGAAGAGCAAAACAAGGTGGAGAAATAAAGCTGGGAGAGTTAACGTTATTCATAACTGCTACTCCAAAAATGAATGAAATTTCATTTCTTAGGGAATAAAGATCCAGATGTTATCTGCACTTAATTTCTAGTGTGCTGCCTAATTACTGAACGGACCACCTCCTTCTCCTGACCACTATTCCCATACTTACCCCTGAGTTTTAATTCATTCTGATTTATCTCCTTTTCCCTTCTGGAACGAGCTCCATTCTGTTCCTTACGGACCCAACTCCTTCTCAAGCTCGCTGCTCCTTATGAGACCTTCTCAGTGAAATTCAGACTCAGGTATGTCTGCTGTAATCTTACACACTCTAGCCATTCAATTTCTGTCTTTGGTCATCTGTTTATTTGCTCACTTGATGTAAGTTTTACAGTGTGTGTGTGTGTGTGCGTGCGTGCGTGCGTGCGTGCGTGCATGCATGCATGTGTGTTCATGATTTTTCTCTCTGGAAAAAAACCAGAAATTATTCTAACAGAGAATATTGTGTCATCCTGTCACTGCATACAGTATGAACCTGTGCAATCAGACTGTACTAAAAACATTTGTGGAGAAAGACTGCTTTATTTAATAATATTGTTACTTCTTGAAAAGTTGGATTTCCTAGTCAGTTTCTGTTTAGCTGGTAACATGAAATTTAATTTCATGGTAACATGAAATTCAAGATGTGAGTGAGTGCTCAATGTCAGGCTTTTAATTAGGTGTTATGGTATGTTAGACTATTGCCCTTAAAAGATATGTCCATTTGGAATCTCAAAATGTAGGAAATTCATATAAGGATCATGTGGGGTAAGTGCTCATGTTTGAAGCCACTAGATGCTGGAAGAGGCAGGAAAAAGGACCAGTCTAGAGCTCTCATAGGGATTTTGGCCCTTTGACATCTTGACTTCAGACTTTGAATCTCTGAAACATGAGAGAATAAATTCCTGTAGCTCCAAGTCACCAGATTTGCACTAATTTATCAGCACACTTAGAAATATGATAGGTGTTTATCCCTAAGTGGATGACATCTAGTCGAATCTGAGCTATTATTTTTTTAAAATGAAATGTTTATGCACTGTGTGTTTGTCCTTCCAGGCTATTATGAAAAAAACCCATAAACTGTGTGGCTTATAACCAACAGAAATATATTTTTTACAGTTCTAGTGGGTGAAAAGTCAAAGGCAAGTCGGCAGTAAACTTGGTGTGTGGGGAGAGTTTGTGTTCTGGGTTATCTCTAGCTGTGAACTATGATGTCTTCACATAGTGAAAGGACTGGGGAATCATTTGGATCTCAGGCATGTGTATGGTTTCCATTCATGTGGCCTCTGTTCCATAACCTGATCACCTCCCACAGATCTTACCTCTCTTATTGCCTTAGGGAGGGATTTAAACACTTAAGTTTTGGAGAGACAATAATATTCAGATTATGACATAGGTCTTCCAAATTTGTTGTTTTATACTACAACCATAGAAATAAGATTTACTAAAATAATATTCAGTAACTTACCATTTTGGCATAATTTAAGAAGCTAGAAGTAGCAAATATTCATTGCAAGTATTTTATGCTACACAATAAAAAACAGGTTTTGAATGATTGTATGTGTGATTAATTTTGCTTATTAACTTGAATGGATTGAGAAATGCTTAGAAAATTGGCAAAACATACTTCTGGGGATGTTTATGGCCTTTTTTTCCACTAACGAAGGCATGTTGACTATCAAACTGAACGGAAAAAGTAAGACTTTGACCCGGGCAGCATAAATCAAGCAAATGGTGCCTAGAAAGAACAAAAAGTTGGAAGAAGAAGAAAGTTCATGGCTTTCCATGTTGTGTGTGTGTGTGTGTGTGTGCGCGCGCATGTATGGGTGTGTGTGGCTGGGGCTGGGGCTGTACCATTGGTCACTCTGTTCTGAAGCTTCTAGTTTCTAGGCTTGAGCATCCTCTGGATTCCATGGATCTCCAGTTTACAAATGAATAGTATAGGATTAATAAGCTTATGATCATGTCAGCTAATCTAATAAATCTGCTCTTATTTTATGTATCCATATGCAAATTGATGTGTGTATGTATGTAACACATAAACATATATTTATAAGCAATATTATTCATATTCTATTCATCCTCTTATTCTGGAAATTTCTACATTACACAATCTCAAAACTCATTAAAATAAGACCCAAATATTAGAAATCAGTTTTGCAAAATGCCAAGAGAGTCACAAATATGTTTATCAAGAGAAGTACTGATAGCAACCAAAGAGAAGAAGAGAAGAAGTAGGAGTAAACCTGTGGAATAGAAAGATAAAGTCCAAGAAGAGAAGACAGTGGCATTTTTGTGATAAAAAAGAATGAAATTGTCTGCCTTGAACAATTAGAAAACTAGACAAAGTAAACTTCACTTCCATTTTGTTAATTGTGTAAAAGCTGGCGAAAGACAGAGGGGGTAGTATAAATGAGATAATAACTCAAAATATCTTTATCCATATTCTACGACCTTTAGCAGAGAAGTTAACCCCCAGCAGACATGACTGTCTCTGCAAATTGAAAAGAGTTCAGACAAGGGTGTAAATAGTGAAGTAGTGTCCACTGAGGAGGAAGTATGCAGAAAAAGAACAGCAGAAATCTGAATGAGAAGACTGAGCTGAATACTAAGATGAAATTATGGAGGATGAAACCACACGAGACTAGGAAAACTTGGCTGCGATCTGGGGGCTGAGCAACACTAGCGCTCCCAGGAGGCAGAAGATCTTTTCCTTTGCTCCAGTCGCAGTGGGGCCTTACTAATCTCTCAAAATACAATAGATGTGTCATAAAAGCCACATCTTATTACAAAAGCTAAGTCATACCTACAGTAAAGCTTAAAGCAAGAAAAAATGAAATTAAACTTCAAAAGCAAGCAAAAGGAATTTCAGTTGAAGTCTAGAAAAAGGTTGTCAGTTTTGAATGAGGAACAATATTACCAGCCATCCTCATCGCAAAATTTACATATTCAGCCTCCATTCACAAATTATCTGACAAACTAAAAAACAGAATAATGTAGCATAATATCAGAAGAAAAAATGGCCAATAGAAGCAGAAGGAAAATTTTGGCCATGAATTAGAAGACAATAATATTAAACAAATACTATAGATTAATTTAATTATGTTAAGAGTATTACACATAATGCATAGAGATATAAAACCTTTCAAAAAAAATGAAATGTAATGTCTAGAGATGGAAAATTGAATGTATGACATGAAAATTTCACAACATATAATTAAGAGTGGATTAGCCTCTGAGGATCACTGAACTTTTAAAGTATAACCATAAAATAACTACAATGAAACAAAGTTAAAAATAATTAAAATATATTTCAGTTATCTTTGGGAAATATCAAGCAGTATAAGGGTTTCAAACTGAAACACTCAAAACAAGTTGTGATAGTGCAAATATTTGAGATAAGATACATTTTTCAAAGTCAAGGACAATTTAGATGTATAAAATTAAACATAAGAATAATGAACTATTCATAAAATACAAAAATAAAAATATTCTAAGT
>PVIR01017207.1:0-35347 GCA_004026965.1 Petromus typicus
ATGTGAGTTTGAGGCTGAGCTCAGGGCCAGCCTAAACCACGAAGCGAGACCCTATCTCAAAAAAACCTAAAAAAAAAAGAAACAATATGAGATAAGACCAAAGCCCAAAGGAAGACAAAGACCAAGCGAGAAAGCAAAGAACCATATGCGACATAAATACAAAGGAACAAAATCTCCAGCAGGCATGTGCTCCTAACTTGTTCTTAAGAAATCATATGAGGGGCCGGGGAGTTAGCTCAGTGGTTCCAGTGCCTGTCTTGCAAGTGCAAGGGCCCGGGTTCGATTCCCTGGTAACCACATACCATACTGGGTGTGGAGACTCATGCCCAGCAGCAAACAGTACCACATACCACAGTGCCGGGCGTGGTGGCTCATGCCTATAATCCCAGCACTCAGGAGGCAGAGGCAGGAGGATTGCTGTGACGTGAGTTTGAGGCTGAGCTCAGGGCCAGCCTGAACCACAAAGCAAGACCTTGTCTCAAAAACCTAAAAAAAAAAAAAAAAAAAAAAAAAAAAAAGAAAGAAAGAAATCATATGAGCCTGCTGCTGTGTTTTTATAGCCACATAATTTTTTCCTTTACTTGGCAACAGAATTAGGCTGGGACAGAGAATTGTGTAATTGACGAGGAACAAAAACACATTGTTGATTTATTTAAGTCCTTGGAATAATATTTGAGTTTAAATAAAATTTGCTGCTAGCAACAGGCCATTACAGATAATTCATATATATTCAACACAACTATCCTTTCCAGTTTCATACATGTTGTGTAGTTTTTTATCTCCAGAATGCCATCGAGAGACCTCTCAGATGTTCACATTAGTAGGAGATCATTAACATATTTCTGGTCAATGTGTTCAATAATATAGTACTTATGAAAATGTGTATTCACCATTTTATTTCAAACGAGGTGCATATTATCCCTTAACATAATTATATTGATTTAATTTTATTTATTTTCCCTTACAGCATCATTTGGAAATAAAAAATTGACAAATGAGAGCAAAGTGAGAAGAAGAGGCTTATCTCAAAGGTCACAAGTTATAAGGCTTCAATGAGCACTACCTTAGGTAATGAAGCCTGAAGTAGTTTGTAAAAATAAAAGTAAAGCTTACACATTTCAACCATGTATTTTGGAACTTTCAGATATTATGATGTAACCAGAAAAGAAATGGAAAGCCCTATTTCTAGTATGCACTTAACTATAGTATATCTTTTGGTAGTAGACAATTCAATCTCCTTTTTGGAGAGGTAGTTGGAACTTATCTAATTATCTGGGTCATTTATCACAGGAGTTGTGACAGGCTCAAACTACAACCTGGGCACTAGATACTTAGAGCTCAGACATCCTTGTTTAATTGGCATGGTATGGCCAAAACATCAGTGATGTAGAAACTTCTCACACGATTCTGATGGGCAGCCAGGGCTGAGCATCTGTACACCAACCCTTACATCTTGTGTAGACAGGCATTAATATCGTGTTACTTTGCTACTCTCAGTGTTGACTTAGAAAGGAGTTAATTTCCAAGGTTTGAATTTCAGGTTAAGGTGCACTTGGAAAAGTATGTCAGATACTCTGAAAAGTGACTGAAAACTAAATTCTCTTCACAGAGAAAAGAAAAACAAAATTAGAAAACGAAACTTCATCTTCTTTGAATGCACCAATGGATTTATTTTTTAAAGACTTCTCAATATCAATTTTAAGGAACTTAAAAATATTTCAAATATTATGCTGTGACCAAAGAAGGAATGGGAAACCCAATTTCTAATATACACTCAACTATAGTATTATCTTGGAATTGATATAGCACACAATTAGATTGAAAATCTTTAAGATGGCAGAATTCCGTATTGGCATGCACTCTCTGTGGGTTGAATGCCTAAAAAAATCTGCGGGCCTAATGAGCTGTGGGCACATTTCAGGAAATGAAATCCAACGATATATCTTTTAAGGCAATAATAGTTAATATCTGAATCCAAAATATTATCCAGAGATTTCTCTCTGCAGTTCTGACACACCAATTACTTTTTAGTGTTCTCATTTTTTTCTCCTTCAAATATCTAGAGTTTTCTACCCAGAGCACAATGTAGTGATTAAGAATACAAACTTAAAATGTCTTAAATGTCAACCAGCACATTTTACTTACCTTTCCAGTGTGCTGTTAAATGAGGAAATGTACACGTAATGTTAGTGCTGACTTTAGGTTATTGCTTTTATTACTGTTGTAGTAACAGAACATTCAATGACACAAAAGTGAGGTGCCAAGCTGTTGTGTAAAGGATTCCAAAGGAAATATCTAAGAGTTCATTCCATAACTTCTGAAACCTGTGTTCCCTTTGAGATTGTGAAGGAGATGAGAGCCACTAAATATATATATATATATATATATATATATATATATATATATATATATATATATAGAGAGAGAGAGAGAGAGAGAGAGAGACTCAGAAGAGAACAGCTACCTTACCAATAGTCTCGACCTTCCTGCTTCATTGAGAAGGGCTCCACTTGGAGACCTGAATGATTTATTTCCACATTTGGTCTCCCTGGACCAGCATTCCAGCTCCTCCCAGGACATTTAAAGGCCAAGGGTGGTCAAATTACTTACTCTGTGGCAGATCCATCTGCACTCCCAGAGTTTTCCAAGGCAAAACACACTAGAGCATTTCCTGTCATCCAAGAATCAGCCGAGAAAGATCTGGCAGGGTTCTCTCCAGTATAGGTCCCAGAAAGCAACAGTGAGAAAGAGAGAAGGGAGCCAGACTCCTAGAGTCCAAAGAGCAGTGAAGAGAATTGCAGAACCTCCACTGAAAGACACCAATAGAGGAAATGGATTTTAAACCAAAAGACTAAGACAAGCAAATAGAAAAAGTCAAATGAGGGCCTTTGTTCAGGGCAGACTTGCAAGAAAAGCAAGCCCATATGAATCTTTCAATTCTTTTTATCACAGAAACATATGTGCACCTCCATGTTCATAGCAGCTCAGTTTGTGATTGTAAAATCTTGGAAACAACCAAAATGTCCATCAACTGGAGAATGGATAAAGAAGATATGGGTTTTTTGGGTTTTTTTAATAGAATGGACTATTATTCTGCCATTAAAAATGATAAGATTGAGTCATTCATACTCAAATGGATGTACCTTGAGGACATCCTCATAAGAGAAATAAATAGGTCACAGATATGTAAAGATTGCATCTTTTCTTTGGTTCAAGAAAATCAAGATGTAAATGAGTTTTAGTACATATTGACATTGTGAAATAGAAAAATATTTAAAAAGAAAGAGGGTGTAGGGGTGAATAATGAGGGGAAAAACAATGTGATAGTAATAAAGAAAAAAGGAAACAAAGCTTATTTATATAGGGGGTGGAGGGTTGCAGGGTGAGGGAGGGGAAAAATGAGAATCAAGTCATATTATTTTCTGGTACAAACTCTCAAAGTTGAATGCAATGATGATGTGTATTCATAATGTACCAAAAAAATTTGAATTTTTTTAAAAAAGTAAGCCCATGCTAGGACAAGGGAAGTGTGCCTAATAAGTAAAGGTCATACTGGTTAATATCCTGGGTTTCTAATACAATTGCTGAAATAAACCCGCATTAACAGTAGGGTGATCTGTGACTTAAGTATGATCAGAAAAGACAGAAGATCTAGAAAATTTTTCACCTATGTACCCCCAAAGATGGCTAAGTAGATGGGAAAGTGGCAGAAAAGAGAGTTGATTTGATGATACGCCTGGAGCTAACATGCCAGGCAGAATGTTTTACAAACTCGCATAAATCAAGAAAGGCTACTCTGTGTTCTCAGTTTTACACCCATTCCACTCAAGTGTGGCCTGTCACCCAAAAGGATCGACATCATCTGGTCCAATACAGATTCATCATGCCGGATAAGCACCCAAGACCCAAGACTCAAATGCTACAGACCATGAGCAGCTTGGGCTTGTGGTATACAGAGGCCACCAAAGCAAAGTGTTCAGTAATACACCAATAATTATGATCCTGCCCCAGATCAGCTTCCACAGAACCTGCAGCCCAGCAAGATGCCAAAGGATCCAAATGCATATTACAGGTAAGGAAGAACTGCCTCAAACCCACCACCAGCCACCCGTAAGGAAGACTCTATGAGGTTTCAGTGCTTTCTAATTGTAATACTGTTAGTCCACTGCAGCAGACAACCAAAGAAGTCACAACAACAGCCTGTGTTCTAGCACTTCGGTATTGCATGACTCTTCGAGGAGCTCATATTTTGCAGTTATCCTCCCAGTGCATTTTAATCCGGCTTAATTATTTCACATGTTATCTCTGGCATTTATTGTCCATGCAACTGGTGAGATAAGTGTCAGGAAAACCTGTGTCTAACACCTGGTGTTCCCAGGCCCCTTTCCAATAACAAAGAAAGATTAGGCAGCCTGGTGTTTGTTATGGGGTAATATGTGCTCATTAGCTTATCTGGGAACATGGCCTTGGGGCTGCTAGATGGTGACTAACAAATGAGAAAAGCCCTTGCACATTACCACGGCCTCAGGAAAACTTGCTTGGGTGGCCTCACAGCAGAAATGGAGACAAATTGCCTCCTTTGGTTCTTCACTCTCCCTTATATTAGCTGGAAAGCCCCTGGCTGCAGATCAAGAGGCAAAACGCCATCTGAACTGAGTAGATGGACTCAGCGATGAGCCTGTAAACAGGATTCAGTCTAGAGAGCCAAGCAAAATGGAATGCCATGCCAGATAAGCACCCAAGACCCATATGCCATAGACCATGAGTAGCTTGGGCTTGTGGTATACAGAGGCCACCAAAGCAAAGTGTTCAGTAATACACAAATAATAGATGACATAACAAAATGAACTGAGCTGGAGTTTATATTCTTAAGGCCAGTTGCTCTCCTGCATTACCACATTTCCCTGATGAATGAATTTTTTATGCAATATTTTTTTCACTCTTTCTCCAACTTGAACTCAGCAGAATAATTCTAGTATCCACACAAAACCAACCATTGCTCTAGCATCAGTTCCTGTGGAATTAGAACTTTAAATCCAGGTTCTTCCACAAAGGCTGTTAATTTTGAGCAGCTATCTAATTTTTGGAATCCTGGTATCTTCTAATAAAACAAAACTAGTATAAATACTGCATCTTTTCTTTGGTATGAGAAACTGAAGATATAAATGAGTTCTGGAGCGTATGATAGATACTGGGAAATAGAAAATATTCAAATGGCAAAAGAGAGTAGAGGTATATAATGGGGAAAATGTGATGTTAAAAAGAAACAAAGCTTATGTATATAAAGGGTGCGGGTGGGCAAGGAAATGGGAAAAATGAGAATTAAACTGTGTCATGTACTAGTACAAATTTTCAGTGTTGATTGTGATCACGATGTGTATATAAAATGTACCAATAAAATCAATTATAAGAATAAATAAATAAAAATAAAACAAGACTAGCAGTGTCCTATCTGTAAGGTTATTGTGTAAGTTAAATAGTCTAACAGCTGTGAAGTTTATATCTTAGTGTGTGGTAGACAGTTAAATCTCAGTGATTCACTGTACATTTCTCATGACCTCATCTTCATCCTAGATACATTGCCTGGGCTTTGTTGAAGATTTATTCCCACACTAACTAGATTCAGGGTTGGTTTCAGACTTCTTAAGGTAAATTTTTAGGTATTTTAAAATGACACATTAAAAATATATGCAGGTGGAGCCAGAGATTTGACTCAGTAGCATAGTTCCTACCTGGCAAGCACAGGCTCCTGAGTTCAAACATTGGTACCAAAAAGAAAAAGAAAAAATTTTAAGTGCTACATTTCTATGTATTTATACATTATATAATGTTCAAGTCAAAGTAAGCATCTTTTCTTCAAACTTTTATCATTTTTTGATGTAAAAACATTCAAAGGTTTTTCTAGCATTTTAAAAACATATGGTTATTACATTTGCGGTTGTGTTCCTGGGCAGTACAACATCAGAACTTCTATCTCCCTTTCTGCTTGACAAAGCAACGATTGACCAGGCTTTCCCCTCCTGTCTTTCCTCCCTACCTCTCTCCAGGCTGCTGGTAACCATTATTCTACTCTCAACTCCTAGGAGATGTGCTGTTTTTATATTTCACACTTGAGTGAGATCATTCAGTACTTGTGTTTCTGTTCTTGGCACATTTCAAGCAGCATAATGGCCTCCAGTTCTATCCAAGTTGTTGCAAATGGCAGCATTTCATGTTGAAATGACTGAATAGTATTCCACTGTGTATATATATCACATCTTTATTCATCTGTTGACAGACACTTAGGTTATTTTCCTTTCTAGGCTGTTGTAAACAATGATGAAATAAATGTGAGAGTACAGATATCTTCAATATATTGGTTTCATTTCTCGTGGATATATGTTGAGTAGTATAATTTTTGTATCATTTGGTAGTTATATTTTTATTTCTTTGAAGACTCTCAATACTATTTCCCCAGAATGGCTGTATTAATTTACATTCCTACCAACCATTCCCTTTTCTTTATATATTCCCCTTACTTGTTATCTCTTTTTGACAGTAGCCATTTCAACTGGAGTCCAGAAGTATCCCACAGTGGATTCAGTGTGCATTTATCTGCTTATCAATGATACTGAGCATTTTTTTCATGAATCTGCTAGTTATTTTTATGTTTTCTTTTTAGAAATGTCTGTTAGAGCCTATTGCCCATTTTTAGTTGTATTATTTGGAGTTTTTGCTACCAACTTATTTGAATTCTTTATATACTCTATCAGTCTCTTGTCAGATGAATAGTTTGTAACTATCTTTTCTAATTTCACATCTTTTTGTCATCTCAGTTGTTGACTTTGGTGTGTAGAAGCTTTTTATTTTGATGCAAGCTTATTTGTCTTGTTTTTTACTGTCTCTTATGTTTTAAGGACTTCTCCAAAAAATTATTGCCTCTGACAATATTCTGAAATAATTTCTCTATATTTTCCCCCGGTAGTTTTATAGTTCAGTTCTTATGCTTAAGTTTTTGATCCTTTCTTAGTTGATTTTTCTGTGTGGTGCAAAATGGGGATCTAGTATCACTTTTTGCATGTATACGTCCAATGGACCCAACACCACTTGTTGAAGAGAGTGTTCTTGTCATCATTATATATGATCAGTTGACTATAGATGCCTGGGTTCACATTCAGTAACTGACACCTGCAACTTAATGGAGAAGAAGTTTACTTTAGCTTGTGGTCTCAGAGGTGCAGTTCATGGTTGTCTGACTGCAAGGCAGAAACATGGTGGAAAAGCCTGGCCAAGAAAAACTTCGCACCTCAAGGGCACCCAGGGAACATGTGAGTGGGCGAGGGACAAATGCAGACCTCCAGGCTATGCTCCACGACCACCACTTGGGTACATGCAGAAACGTGCTCCATCAATCCCTTAGGAGAATCCCAAAGCCAATCAAGTTACACTGAGCCCCAATTGTCACATCCCACCACTTGTTAACTTTACATCCAAACACAATTCCTTAAAACACACTTAACCTCCAAATAAAGATAATAGTACCTTCATAATTATTGCCTAACATAATACAACTATTCCACCTAGAATCAGAAGTGAAATAATCTCTTCTCTCAAAAATCTCAATATGTCTAGCATTTTTCAAATTTCTAAGTCAAAGTTTCTTCTGAGAGTTAAAACTGTCTCTCAGCTATAGACCTCTGTAAAAATCAAAACAAGTTACAAAATCTCATGGTACAACGACTTGAATGCGAGCTCAGAAGACTAGAATGCTGATGGGAATGCAGACAGTAGAGACCAAGTAAGAAGGTTTCAGTTGGGAATAAAGACTTCACTGGTAATTGGACTATGGATCATGTGAATTACATTTGAGTAGAAAATTTGCCCACATTTTATCCATGTCCTGAGACTTTCCATACGAGTGAGATTTAGAGTAGTGAGCTCATCAACCTGGCAGAAGAAATCTCAAACAACCCAACATTCAGGCTGTGACAAGGGTACTGCGGGCTGTTTTAACAGAACTTATATTAAGAATCTGGGACACATGGTAAAGCAGAAAATTTTGGAGCCGTGTACGCAGTTAGGTCCAAAAGTTAACATTATGCTGTGTTGGTAGTGTAATTTCTCCTGCTTTATCCTTTTTGCTCAAAATTGTTTTAATTATTGAAGGTCACTTATTACACTGTACAGGTTTCAGGATTGTTGCTCTAGTTCTATGAACAATATCAGTGACTTTTCATAAAGATTTTATTAGATCTGTACATCGCTTTGGATGGCATAAATTTTCACAAATTATTTTTTAACCCCTGTACAAATGGGGTTTTTCCCCAATTTTTTATGTGATCCTCAATTTAGTTCATCAATGTTTTATAATATCTTACCTTTTTGATTAAATCTATTATTTGTTTAGGGTTTTGTGGTCGTAGTCAAGGTGTTCTGAGTGTATGGGATATACCTCACTTATTAAAGCAGAGGAAATGAAATTTTCTCAAGGAGAAGCAGTAAATGGCAAATTTTCTGCAAGACCAAACAACAAGTTAGTCTCACAAGCCAAGCCCCTCCTTCCCGCCCCCACTCTTTCTCCTCTTATCAGCTTCACTCTCCTTTGCCCTTCCCTTCTCTACCTGAGTTGGCTCCTAGTTTAGTCACAGAAACTTTCTATCCTCTAGCACCAACTTGTAATATTCTCAGTGGAGACCTCAACCCTGAACTCCATTTGACTTTTCAGTCAATATTTACCATCAATTGACAACTTATCTTCTATGACCTTTAGCTCATCTCTTACCTGATTAGTTTACTAGAAAGAAGTAATCATGGTCCTGTATATGTGAACTTCTCAGAGGTTCCTCTAAATGGGGCTTTGGAACGTACAAATCATAAACTGTTGGCCAGGCCTGGATACAATCAATTGGGCAAAATGTGAGCACCGAGAAGAGAAGAGTTCAGAGTCAAGGATTCCTCTTGGCAACTGCTGCAGTACCTAATGTACTGAGTATTTCTGTCTAGCACTTTCTCTGCCTGTCTTGCCTGAATGGAGCTGGCTAAGTGTGATGATTTCTAATTAATTAAATCACCTGGACAAAATTTCTTTTTTATTTCTTATTTTCTCTTTATCTTTTTCTCATAGAGCCATCTATATAGATTTAAAAACAAAACTAGATTTAAGAGTGAATTTTCAGTGAATCGAATAATTACTGCCAAGAAGTTTTCAATAGTCTCACTTTTTTGGTCCTAGGTTAAATTAACAATTTCATCAGGTCAATATGTGAATACAGGATATTAATTTGCATTTTTATTGACTTGTGTTTAATTTGCCATTTTAAGCCAATTGCTACCAATATTTCTGTCATTTGTAGAAGATCTCAACGAAATTTTATACATACACAAAAAACTTCACATAGATTTACTAGGTAGATTAGAATTATCAGAACTCCTAGTGTATTTATTTTTTAGTCCTGACTCTGATTGGAAGATAAATTGCAGTTCACTTAACTAAGCAAGAAATAAGGTTCAAATCAGAGGAAGAGAGTTTTAATGTACTTTTTATGAGCAGCCTAAGAAAGATAATCCCAAAATGCAATTGAAAAGAAATAATAATAAACATAACACAGTAACCAACCCATGACAGCCACTCAATAAACATTGGGCTGAATGAAGAAACACACATGAGAGAGATTAGCATGGGATCTGTAAGTATATGTATGACAAACTATAAACTAAATTATATCAGGAAGACAGAACATATTTTTACATTCAAAGGATTCCAAAGATGATAAAATAAGTAACATTCAGTTCCCTACTCAAAAGATAAGAAAGAAAAACTCATTTAGAACACTATAAAATATTTCCATGTCTCCTTTTGATTTGCACAAATAGGAAACTTTAAAAATAGAAGAATAATTACAAGTTTAGTATATCAAGGTAGGAAATATTTTAAATTAAATTTTATAAATAATCTTATTTAAATAAGAATGTCACTTTAGAAAAAATTAAAACATTTGTATAAATTGGAAAAAATCAAGAACACTGGAAAAATTAAGATTAAAACAAAAGTTAATTTATATAGATAGATTATTTCAACACAATAAGCACTTATAATGCAATAGCAGAGAAACATAGCAGGAAGTCAGGAAGGAACTAGTATTACTCTAATAGATTTATAGAGAGAAATGGAACAAAAGAATCATTAGGAAATTTCCTGGCATAATGTGGGTTAACAAAGCTATAGTGACCTTTATTTTATAGGAAATGTACACTCCAGAGCATGGCTTCAATATTAAAAAGATTTGTTTAGAGTTGACATTCTTCTTGTTGAATATGTTAAGGAAAGCTAAATCAAAATAAAGAATTTCCACTGATGATTTTCAACTGTGTTTATAGTAATCCACATATGGAAGATGAAAGGTCAAAGGAAAGTAACAACTTGTTTAAAATATATATCTCTCCATCAAGAGGCCCATGCTCTTCCAAGTCTTCTAAGACATCTATAAGAGAACACATCATCAACAAAGATCAAAGAAAGATGAGATTATATTCCCAAGAAAAGCATTTTTCCATTTGATAAAGGAAAGAAAAAGTAAACAGCATGAAAACCTGAACATTTTAGAATTGTTAACTTTTTAAAATAGGGGAGCAGAGGCCAAAAATGCAAATGGTCAGATCTTCTAAAGCAACATCCATTTCACCACATATGGAATTTTCTATTTGATTTTGATAGCAAACACTATTTCTTATCAGTGGCCTGAAATAGTTAATGCTTTCCTCCTTGTTGGCAAGTGTCTACTTTGCTGACATACTTCATCTGTTCTCTACAATGCAAACCTAATATTAAAGAAAAAAGAGCAAAGCAAAACCTTATTGTCATCCACAAGAACGAATGTAAATATTTTGACAACCCAGCTAGGCAAAAGAGATATAATTTCATATTTACATCTAACCATTGCTTGAAAGGACTATGAAGTAATTAGTCCTTGAAAGACTCAAGGTTACAGCATTTCTGGCTAAGCTGTGAAGCTGGCATTAAAGTAAAACACATGTTTGCTTTCTGGTTCTGTTTTATTTTTAATGATGTTGAGCTGAGCATCTGTCCAAATCAGCAGCAAATCACAGGTTTCAAGAGCTGGATCATCTCCAAACTTTATGGATATTAAGAGAAAGGCGAGTCTGTGGTTATACACTTTCAGTCTCTGATTTTCTTAGTCTCCTACATCACAAGGCACATTTAATAAATAATAAGTGATGGGAGAAGAAAGGAAGGGAACAACCAAAGGAGTGAAAAAGAACTTTGTGGTCTCAAAGCTTTCCAACAGTTGCAAAAGTCAGTTGACTAAGCGAGTAGATCCAGGTGACATGAGTCCCCATCTGAAGCAAAACTAAAAGGAATTCCCAGAGACCTAAAATTTCCTACTGAATGAACCCTTTTGAATCACAATCAATTTGAATGTAAACTCTTTGAGTTACTTTATCAGAAACTTAATCTTGCTTACCAAAACTGCTCAGAGTGGTCAGTGACTGATGGTGACCTCATATCAGGCTTTGCCTGAGACAGAGCTGATTCTCATCTGTTGTCCTAGACTCACTGTTAGTCTCAATCCACTTCACTCTCCTAAATGTTCTTCATTTTGAAAATAATTTATAAGGCCATATAACCAATAACTAAAGGCATTTAAAATTCCTGGTTCTAATTAAAACTTAGGCCCAGCCTTAAAACTAATAAACAAAGACTGCCTTTCAGTGGCAGACCCAGGAGTACATATTTTAACAAGTACACCTCCTTCCAGGTAATTGTTAATAATACTAAACTTTGAGGATCAGTGAATTTGTGTATATTAAAGGAAATTTTACTTCAATAAGGAGAAAGTTGGGAAGGTCAATGAATGAAGAAAAGGAGGATGAGTTGACCGCATTCAATAATAAAAACTAATTACCCCAAGAAGTAGCTTCATTTATTTAATATGTTTCTTCCCCGCAATTTTCATCCATTGCCATTGTCTCCTAGTGGCAACAAGATTGTTGACATAGTCCAGACATGAGCACACTGGCCCTCAAAGGGCCTCCTCTGTGGAGTAGCCTCTCTCTGTGTGCTACTCCAGCTCTGTCTGATCACTTCCTGACTCAGTTTACTCACTGGACCAGCCATCCTAAACCACCTGTCAAGAGCCAGTGACTCCAGATTGCTGGAACTGCAGACGACTTACTCAGATTTAAGACTTACTTCTGGGATTTACTTACTTGGATTTGAGGATGTCTGCTCGGCACTGTGGGATCAACTGCTGGGATTATTGTGACATCTGCCTCACCTTGTGGATTTTAAATTACAAGTATTACTGCAATAGGATTATTGGCCTTAAGACTTACTGGGATTTACTGGGATTTACTGGGATTTAAGGATGTCTGCCCTGCCCTATGTAATCTTCAACTACAGGGATTATTGTGCGATGGCCCTGTTTTATGTATGCTAGGATTATAAGTGTGAAGGCTTGGTATCACAAACAGGTGCGGCGAGCTTGGGTCATGGGCTCTTCTGCCCCCAGTTCTGCTGCTGCAGTATTTGGCCTTTTACTGCCACTGCTCAGAGTAGCAAGAGTTGAGCCTGGGCTCAGCCTTTATCTCAAGGTTCTGACTTTGTTGTCTGTTGATTGTTAATCCTTTTGCTGTGAGCCTCCTGGGGGATCAGAGTTTGCCACAAGGATTCTGGCTGAGTTCTCTTTCCCAGACTCCCACACTAGATGACTCCTTTTCATCCTTCCACATGCCAACCTCTATAGGTTTTAATTTTAATTTTTGAAAAAAAATACAATTATGCCATTAATGTTGAGTTTTGTCCACCAAAGAATTAAAGAAAGGGAGAGAAGAGGGTAGTATATGAGAGAGAAGATTCACTCAAAGGTTTTCATTTCTTCCTATAGCTTTCCTCTTCATAAATATGCATGTGATGATTTTTAGTGAAAACTGAGCAATCACATCTAGATACACTATACATACATATATATATAGTCTTTATTACATTAACAAATTATATATGAACATATATATACGTTCATCATTACATTAATGAATTATGGTTATTTAGTTACAAGGAACATAAAATAACTGCTCGCTCAGGCAAAAGGGGAGAATGGTTGGAAAAGAGCTAACACATTTCAAGAAATGCAGGAAAGAGTTAAGGACAATGGCCCAGGAGGTCAACAAAAGAAACTCCTCAGAAAGAGTTTGTAGTTCTTCCCTCCTCTCCTTACGCCCTGTCTCTCATTCTTCTTTCTCTGTCTCTGTGCCTCTGTCTCTGTCCCTGTTTCTCTCCAGGCAGCACTGTGAATGATTATCTCTCAACAGCAAGGGTTTGTGGAGGAGGAGCTCTTGCACACATAGGAAGAGGAGAGAAAAGCAGAGAAAGCCCTTACTACAAAAGAGATCAGAGAGACATGTAAGACATGGGAAATGGTGTGAAATCCTGTAGAAAAGCACTATCCAAATAGGCTATAGCAGCACAAATGATGAATCTATTTAATTACAATGTCACATCCACAAAATCCTAAATAGGAAGCAAAAGCAAGAGTCACCTGGTAGGTTCCTTATTAAAAAAGATTCCCTTGAGCCAACAAACCACTTTGCTGCTGTTCGTGACAGTGAAAGTCATCTCACACAGTAACCTCCTCTCTCTTGTCTCTCACACATTAACCACCAAGTTTTTCAAAAGTCAGTGCACATTGATGTGTTCGTTTTTCTTTATATTTTGTGTTTTCTTTATTATTTTGCAATATTGTAACCATTTGATAGGAATATTTTTGGGTTATGGAACAAATCTTCTGAATTATGCTTTGAATTATGAGCTTATTTCCAGAAAGAAGTATGCTTGCAAAACAAAGTTCTATTGTACTTTAAAACATCCCTAAGTAACTCACAATACCAAATACAAAATGGATTCTGTGAAAATAGTGGTTATACTGTATTGTTCAGTGAATAATGACAAAGATAATGGTCTGTACATGTTCAGTAAAGACACACTTTTTCACCAAATATATTTGATCCATGAGTAGTTGGATCTTCAGAAGGCCGACTTAACACCCTTGCAACAAAAAGCATTTTTATTGTACTTCTTATCTTAAAAAGGAAGGTGAGATTCATTGTATAGTTTGTAGCAAATAAGGAAACAGTAGTGGTACGAGCCTCCATTCTGTGAGAACTTGAGAAGCTGCTGCTTATGTATAAAATATACTCTTTCCCTGCTTATTCCAAGTTCTCCTGGCTTCCAGCCAACACCTCAGCTTACTGAGGATCCTTGTTCTGCTTGCAGAAAGAATCCAAAGTGCCCAGGTGACATTCTGTTTTTCAATTCAATAAACCCTCTTTAAAAAGTTTAATAAAACATTCCTCCACTGGGCACTGAGACCCTTGTTCTAAAAGACTTCAAGCAAAAATTCTAAAAGTGAGAGCACAGGTACAAGGAGCCTGACACTCCCAGGTCCTAGGGAGGATTCAGCTTTGAATGCAGTGCTCATGTTCTGCATCTTACCCGTAGGCCCCTCTGCCACATCTGCTGTTTCCCAACAGGCACTGGAGCTCAGCTTGCAGTGGTGCTGCCAGTGAGCCCCATCTTCATCCAGACAACAGGGTGCTTAGGTAGTCAGGAAACTGAGTCATCAACCCGTTGCTAGTCTTGTCCTTTATTCACTTTCTCATCACTGAGATGTCAAACTGACACCCACAATTTAAAGGAGGAAGGGACTATTCTGGGGTCCCAGCTGGTAGAGGTTTCAGCCCAGAGTCGGTTGACCTCAAGGAAGGGCAGTATGGCGTGGCAAGCTGGAAAGAAAGAGCTCAAGGGAGGATCAGGGAAGAGACAGACCCTTCAGGTGGCACCCCCAGTGGCTCCCCTCCCCCAGCCAGGCTTCACCTCCCCACATCACACTACGTCAGAGGTAGTTCAGGGTGAGTCAATGTAGATGGGGCAGTTTTTAGAACTTACTTCTTACATATTTTACACGTCAGCTTTGAGCAAAGAATTAGCTTAAGAATTTGTTCGGCTTGTAACTCCAGGTAGACAATAAAATCTTTCGTTAAGGCCCAGTGGACAATGAAATCTACGTTCAGACTTAACTATTATGAGCATTTTCCTCCTCCATTATATCTCAAGGTAGTCATGAAGAAAAGCAACACTTTCACCCCATCTGGCACCGCGTATTGTGCAAAGCCATCTGCACTCCAGGTTCAAGTCATGGGACGACTGGTCCAATAGTCACAGGAAAGTCTCCATGAGGCCTAGGAAGAAACAGTAACACAGAAGGAGGTGATTCCCTCATACAATTCACCTGTGCTCCGGTTTCTCACTGGCTCAGTCTCATAACTGTCTCTTCCTTTTCAATTTACTTGATGTAGATCCCTTCTGGTTATGGCTAAGAATGCAAGACTCTCTCAGTTTGTGTCATGCCCCAAAATACTATGCTCACGTTACATCAAATACGTAGGTGATTCAGTCTTGAGCAGATCTTAGGACCAGCCCAGGAGTCATGTTTCGAAAATAATCATCTCCCCAAGATTCCCACACACAAATGTTCCCCTGTTTCATGGTCTTGTTGGGCTTGTTGCATGTGTCACACAACTTGCTGACCGGCCACATCCCACGCCAGCGGTGCAGGCGCTGCTTGTTCATAGGGTCAGCGAAGGACTGCACACCTCATAGAGTTGGGCAGCGGAGATTCTCCTCTTGCTATGGGCACCATTAAAAGAGGTGTGTTTTGATAGAGAAGGTCACACGAAAGAACAGCATAACACCCAGAAGGGATAGTGCTACTGGAACATGAATCCTCCACAGCCAGTGCCCAAACAATTATCTTCAGCATTCCATGAACAAATGATTGTTGGCTGAGTATCCATGATAGACTCAGTGGATAACTGCAAAATGCTGCTATATTAATCAAATTTGGTGCTTGTTTTTCATTCATTCATTCACTCTTATTTAACATTCTAAGAAGAAAAGTGATTTCATGTGCCATGACATATCCCATTATTATTTTTTGCTAACAAAAGGTAGCAAGAATTCAAGTAAAGGGCCGGGGATTTAGCTCAATGGTTCCGGCGCCTGTCTTGCAAGCGCAAGGACCCGGGTTCGATCCCCGGTAACCACATACCTATACTGGGTGTGGAGACTCATGCCCAGCAACAACCAGTACCATATACCATAGTGCCAGGCGTGGTGGCTCACACCTGTAATCCCAGCACTTAGGGGGCAGAGGCTGGAGGATTGCTGTGATGTGTTTGAGGCTGAGCTCAGGGCCAGCCTGAACTACAAAGTGAGACCCTATCTCAAAAAAAATAAAAATAAAAAAAAAAGAGAGAATTCAAGTAAAACAATCTTAAATTCAAGTAAATCACTCAGTGACATTTAGTTCCTATGTTATGAGTTTCTGTTCATGCAAAAAACCCCCCACATGGAAAGCCATTTGTCTCAGGCAATCTTAATCATGAATTTGACTGCATCATGAAGAGGTGACAGGGTCATGGGGACACTATACTCTTCACAGACTCTTCAGCAGATTCATCCACTAGTGTTCATAACTGATTATGCTATTACGAGGTGGGATCCACTTGGGAGTAGCACCACACCTCGAGAGAGTACAAGCCTCACTGATGTTTTTTCACCATGTGGCTTCCCAGCCACCAGGATGAGAGAAGCTTTGCTCTGCCACATCCTGGCACCATGACGTTTCTGCCCAGGAACCTGCTACCCATGGGCTGGAACTGGGAGCCAAATATGCCATTTCCTCCTTTAAACTGTGTATCGCTGGTGTTCTCATCACAACATGAGCTGATTGATTCAAGGACCATTCAAAACCTCTTAGAGAATCTTTACTTTCATATGAGGCAAGTAAAATAAATGCTGCCCTAGGGAACTATCCTTTGCTATTGTCTTCCTTTTAAAGCCATAATAGCAAAACTTTAAAAATATAAACAATTATTTGAAATTTTTAAATAAATAACTCTGTCCATAAGGATAATAACAAGTGAACTGATACTTATGTCCTTATGAGTCACACTTCAAGTCATTCTAATACAGGTTGATTTTGAGTACACCCCAAAATGTTTCACTTCTTTTATTTCTAGGGGGATTTATTGATCATCTACCATGCATGTATGGGCTTGGCATGAGAGAACAGAAAAATAAGAGCCAATCAATAAGTTGTAAAAGTTTGTAGCTCAGTGGAGAATATTAATAAATGTTACAATATCACATGAAAAGCTGAGAAATAGGATCAAGTGGATAAACTAGAGGTTAGGATTTGGGGAATACTTTCTAAATAAAGTAAAAACTAAGCTGGAGCTTAGAGAGAGACAAAGGAGAATTCAGACAAGGAAGCCAGTGAGTGAGGAGAAGCCAATGTGATCAGAGCAGAGCAAAAGGATATAGGAGCATAAAGAGCTCACAGTGTCGGGGAGTGAGCGCCATGCTGTGCAGCTGGTACCCCGATTTGGGGTCATGGGAGTGGAGTGGTTGGGAGTACAGGATGAAGAAGGCAATAATGGAAATATGCGGGTGGGGCAGACACTGTGCCTTCTTATACTACAACTTTTCCCCTTTCTCTTTAAACATAGCTTCAGATAAATGGCAGAGATTTTTAAATTAAAGGACAGGGAGAGAAAGAAGGTGTTTTCATTTCTGAAGCACAGGTCTAGAGTTGGATATATGAATTGGTTCTGTCTAATGAGACCTAACGTGAAGCTTCCTAAGGCTTCCTGCCATGCTAACAAGAGACCATCACGGATCAAAAGTTATTAACTCTTTTTCATTCTCTGGAATATTCACAAAAATCTTAAAAACTGAAACTGCTATATCTGTCCTAAGTTCAAAGATTCCAAAGTTGAAAAGCACTGACCAAGTCACTGCCATTTAGTTGATGTGGTAAATCATCTCTGGAACTGTCTTGGTCTACATGCTTTGGTATACAAGAAAAGAGAATGCCTTTATTATTTTGGTCTACTTGTTACACATTCTGTTATTTGAGCTGAGCCTACTGCTGAGGGTTTCATGAAGACCTCACTGAAAAGTTAGGTCCCTATGATGATAGTACTTACAAGGTGTTCTGATCCACATTTTTCCCTTGCAGCACTAGGGATCAAAACCAGTGTGGCCAGGAGTTGACCACTGAGCTATCCCCCAAGAAAAAAACCCTTTTATTTACTTTGTAGAAACCCATTTCTCACTATTTAAGTGAGAGGAGTCCTTCATAGGAATTCCCTGGAGTATCCATGTGGTCCAAGGAAGGGTTTAGCTTCTGGGACAGGACCACAACCAAGGTTTAATGACCACAAACCAGTGTTTCAGATACCATTTGCAGAACCTTCATCACTTCTCACTTACCTTTATCTTATCACTTCTGGTCTGGGTTAACTTTGCTCTGCCTCACTGCTGACAGGGGTCCTGCTCCTGGTGCATGACATGGCCACTGATGGCCCCTGAGCTTCTCCTCTTTCTGTTCTTGACTGGACAGTGGACTGGGGCCATAGTTCCAGGAAGAAGGGTGATTGCCCCTGTTCTGTGAGAAGTTACAGCACCAGAACACAGGTAGAAACTGAACAGTTAACATTAAAACTCTTATTTAAATAGTATTAATCTGGCCCTTTCTAGTCAGTCTTCCTTCCCGATTTACAACAAACACCTACAACTTTTCTATTTGTCTCTGGGAACCAGCGGATATAATACATATAATTACCACTGTAAGTAAAGCCTTTGGAAAAAGATTAATAAATCTGCCAACTTTCATCATAATCTAAATTTTTTGTTTTCAGATCTGGTCTTAAGAGTCTTTTGATTTCACATAATACTAAGATTATTACTTATTCAATACTGATCTAATATGAAACTGATTAACAATTTGCAAGTTTCTTTAGGATTTAAAATGTCAAATATGAAAATCCAATGATCCACTCTTATGAAATGGTCTCATTAATCCCACATTTTTTTAGTAGAAAATCATTCACTGTAGGAATACAGCTTATCTGAAAATTATAGTCAAATGAAGCCTCAGGCTATATTTAATGTTAGTAAATATAAGTGGACTGCTGGAAATAAAAGTTAATGAAAGATCATATAAAATTATGCATGACAGTGAAAATAACCCCTCGTTTCACAAATTTGTTTCTCAGATTTGTGATTTAAATACTAAGAGATGTAATTATTGTTGAAATGATTTCAGATATACATGCTTCCTCTTTTTAACAGCTAAGTCTGTTCTAGATGGGTATTTCTTTAGGGTGGATTACAAGTCAGGAGTGATGGCAAACGCCTCTAATCCCACCACTCTGGAAGGCGGGGGCAGAACCTCAGTTTGAGCCAAGCCAGAAGAAATTGAGGAAGATTTTTAAAAAGCTGGATGGGAGAGTGCTAAGGCTTTGACACAGTGTGAAGGCCCTGGGTTCAATTCCCAGGACTACAAAAGAAAAAAAAATACACAGTAGACTACAAATCAATGCATCCAACAGAAAAGACAGTAACTGAGAGACTGTCAGGCTGAGGAAAAAAAAAAAAAACAGATCAGGAAGAGGAGGAGAAGGAAGAGAATGTTTTCTGTAAACTAATATTTACTGTATGAACTTTATCCCAGGCTCCATGCTGGGATTAGCAAGAAAAGTTGGTAGATTTTACTGCTGCAGATTTAGCAGCCAATGTTTGGTAATGCTTCTCAGGGTAACAGACCCAGATTTTATCTGAATAATGATATACTTTCTTGTATTTGCACAAAGATGAAGTGAAAAAAAGGAAAAGGAGGAACACAGAGTTCTCTATACACTGTGCATCCCAAGCAAAACTTTTAAAGTATTTTGAAGCATCAAACATGTTATCTGTAGTTTATAGTGTACTCACTGCATATTCACATGCCTTAATGAAACTAATGTGACATTTTAGAAGGAAAGTTGTTGATGCTTTGTGTGAAAGGAAGGGCTGGGCCTACAATCAGTGACAGAGCACTTGTTTACCATACATGAGGCGTGAGTTCAATCTCATCACTAGAAAAGAATTACAGGACTTCCAAACATGAAGAAATAGAGGGGCAAACACTAGCCCAGTCACTCTCAGACTTGCTTTCTGATAGAAATCACTTGGAGATCTCTTTAAAAAATATTTATGCCTTTGCCACAGCCCTAGAAAGTGCGATTTAAGTGGGCTGATTTTTACAATTTTTAATATGAATCTAATGAAACACTAAACTAGTCCCAAATTGGGCAGATGGAATGGATGGAATTGGAGTTCAGGTGTTCTAATGTTGAAGTTAATGCTCATGGAATTATGTTTGGTGTAAAGCACAAGATAATTATTCCTAACTAGTGTCTATTGAGTTTTATAGTAGAGTAGTGTTTTCAAATTCTTTGGGCCATAAGATTTACCCAAGTTCATTGTTAGGGAAAGAAAAAGTTTCAGTATCAACCCAGTTCTGGGAAATCTCAAATCTCCAAAGAAGTGTGAGGCTCCAAAATTGCTTCTAGCCTTTCTAAGCCCCAGCGCCTTTCCACAGGTTGCCTGAATTCCATCCATGAACAAAGTCAGAAAAATGTGAAAAAAAAAAAAAAGAAGAAGGCTTGAATCGGTATAGCCTTCCCATCAAGAAGGGTCCAAGGTTTACATAAGTAACTGCCCTTTGTCAGGACAGCGATAGCAGATAGAAAGTCGCAGGCAACTTTGGCACTAAGTATGGTCTATTTGTGAGAAAGATTGAATACAGGAGGGGATTTGGGAGGTTATGTGAACCAATATTGGCTAAATCTTCATTTTTGCTAATTGTGAAATGTTCCACATACACCATAAGGTAGCCAACTATTATAGAAGAGCATACATGAAAATACAACATTCCCGGGCCGGGGAGTTAGCTCAGTGGTTCCGGCGCCTGTCTCGCAAGCGCAAGGACCCGGGTTCGATTCCCCGGTAACCACATAACAATACTGGGTGTGAAGACCCACACCCAGCAGCAACCAGTACCACATATCACAGTGCCGGGCGAGGTGGCTCACGCCTGTAATCCCAGCACTCGGGAGGCAGAGGCAGGAGGATTGTGATGTGAGTTTGAGGCTGAGCTCAGGGCCAGCCTGAACCACAAAGCGAGACCCTGTCTCCAAAAACCTAAAAAAAAAAAAAAAAAAGAAAATACAACATTCCCTCACTTCTACACTCAGCCCAACAGGAGTGTAGATAGCCTCAGTTCACATTTCCGTGAGTACTTTTTATAAGATTTTAGTGTTACATGTAAAGTATTTTTACATAAATAGGATTGTATTATATATGATATTGTGTGAGCTATGATTCAGGAGAGAATTGGACAGGAAGAGACCTCCAGAAGTCTGCAGAGCTTCTCTCAAACATTCAGTTGAGTACCATTAGTCCGGGTACATGAGAATCTGCTATAATAAAGGCTGAACTGCATTATTGTTCAGAAATACAGTGGTTTAAATGATACAGAATTTATATTTCTGTGTCAGTCAGCTTTCTATTGCTTTGGGGGAAAAAATACCTGAGATAAGCAACTTAAAAGAAGTAAAGGTTTATTTTGGCTCTGTCTCAGAGGTTTCCTTTCGTGAGTGGTGGGCCCTGCTATTCGGGGTCCCCTGGTGAGGCACAGCATCATGGGGCATCACGTGATGCAATGGAGCAAAGCTGCTTACATCATGGCAGACGAGAAGCAAAGACAAAGGAAGAGGCCAGGGCTGCAGTGTCCACTTCAAAGACCCAAGTGTTGCTCTAAATTCCTTCCATTAGTCCCACCTCCAAATATTCTGTCACTTCCTAATAGTGCCAAAGCTTGAGACCACGCCTTTAATGTATAGTTTTGGGAGAACATTTAAGATCCACACTGTGGTGATTTCCGACTTATAAAACAGTCCAGAGAGGTGACCAGCATATGACAGTTCAGTGGACCAGGGATCCAGAGTTTGTGCTATCCCCAATATACTGCCCTCACTGTGTGACCAAAGGAGGGTCCCTTCTGCAGGAAGGAGGAAGGAAATGAGTAAGATGTGTTACTTTAAAAGGCATAAGTTTAGACTTCCTCTCATATCCTGTCAGCTAAAACCAGGTCACATGGCCACAATTTATGATAAGGGAAGCTAAAAGCTAGTCTTTAACTATCTTTAAATAATGGGCTCAGTTGACACATGACTATAGATAAAGGGGAGAAAAAATATTGGGGAAAGAAGTATCAGTTTCTACTAAAGCAAGGGTGTGACTGAGTTAAAACTAGAAGAGGAAAACTACAGTAGATTAATAGTATGGAATTGGGACTATAGTCCTAATTCACTATTTTACATCACAGTTAAGCAAATGTCTGGCTCATGCTTCACTTGAGATATTAGTGAGTCTTCTCCACTGTCCCTGCAGTGAGAGAGGAGAGACCCCAGAGTCCCAGAGAGTTCTATTTTAAAAGTCACACTCTTCACAGCACAGTGTGACTCTTCTAGGAGTTATTACCCTCATGCTTACCAAGACCAAGGTGCTGCTGTGAAGTCCAACCCCAGCAGTTTTTAGTTAGAAGCAGAATTCCCCTCATCTGAGTGAGTAAAATGAACAATTTTGATGCAAAAAACGAACAATTTTCTTTGCAGGAATTCCAGGGTAGTGATACTGCAGGTGGGGTGGGGGAAGCTGCATTATTTACTCAGCAATCTATGCTTGTACAGCAATAATAATAATGACCTGGTAAATAAACCTTTTTTCTTCATTGTAGCTTAATTTTGAAGGAAAGGAAGTTAATTTTCATTTAACAAAAATTAATGCTACTAATTAAGCATTTATTCTATTTCCATATGCTGACATAAATTTGCTTAAAGACATAACCAGCTCTAGCTGAACCAAAAGCTGCATTTTGCTAAGAGGAGACCACAGTCATGGGAATTAGTCCCCAACTGGCTGAGACGCCAAATCTGTGTTCTCGAGTATATCCAATTTCTTCCAAAGCACTATGACCTACAAATGGTTGGTTTTGCCAATAAAATGTAACTCGATTCTATTTAAACTTCCAGCAACCAATGTAAATCAGAAAATCTATTATATAATTTAAAACATCATGTTTCCTAATGTTTATTCTTATATATTATCTAATTTTAATCACCCAGAAATTCTGAAAGTTTTTTTAAATTAATAATTGTTTTGGCTCTTTTTAAACAATAATAATAATAGCTTAAATTGTACCACATTTCCTCCTATGGGCCAGGCACAATGAGTCAATATAATGCTGCTGATGAGTCTACCCATTAAGAAATTGATAGATTTCAGAGCTACCGGGAACTATAAATATCTTTCTGGAATCATTAGAATATTCACTTGCTAAGACAAAGAATGGGGGTTTACCTCACTTATTCATATTGAAGAGAGTGTAAGGAGCACCTCAATAATCTCCTACAATATATTCTATGACATATAAATTAATAACATTAATGTATTTTATGTAATATAGTATCAATGAATGCATGGAAGAGATTATTGATTCAGTAGTCAGAGATGGTCTGTGGATTAAAACAGAAATGAATATTTATTCCTATCTATTTGGAACATTACCCTTTTGCAGTCACACAAATAAGGTGTACTGATAATCAAACTCACTGTGGGTCCTCTAACAGGAAGAACAGGAAAAATAACCTGACAAACACAGAAGAGCCTAACAGTTACTCAGTGAAAATCATGCCTTCAGAAATCATGAAATTCCGTCCTGAAAAAATGGATTTTTATGAGTATCGACTATTTTTATAATTGCTCATTCAAAATAGCAAGCATTAATTTGAAAATGGCTCATGGCGTTCTTGGAAGGAAGTAAGGTAGAAATTTGGGCACTTGGTGCCAAAATTATCATTTAGCTTTTTACTTTAGTGTTATTGTTCCTGATTTCTCTCTGAGGAGTGGATTGGGGTCAGGATGGGAAAGTAGTTTAGTTTGTTTGACCTCGATTGGTATCCTCCATTAGAATTAGTTTCTCAAAACTTCATTCCTCTCCTGTTGTTAAATTCAGTTCCATAAAATTCATTCTTATCTTTTTGTGCTTATCTAAAAGGATTATTTGCTTCTTAATTAAAACAGATAGTTACAAAGGCTGAGAAACTAGAAGACAGAAGAGACTTGTGCAATGGGAACCTTTTTTAAATCAGCCGGCACTCAGTAGGTGTACTTGAGAAAGTTCCATCTCCCCAAAGAGCTTTGGGTCCCGATTCCTCATATTCAGCTTTTTGATGTCCATAGAATTTACACAACACCCAGAAATCTTGCAATAACTTCCATTTTGGATGTGTGTGTATATTGTTGGCTGGGTCCAGTCAGGTACCTGGCATCATTTCTGCCTCAAGACCCCTGGCAGGTGGCAGAACTTAGAACCCCAGGCTAGGGCAGCCCAGGAGCCCCTCTCCTGGGGAGGAGGGTCAGACTGTTATGGAATCTGAGCACAGGGCCTCGGCCTGAGCACAGAGCCAGCCCCTAGATGAATTCTGTCTTTTTGCAGTGGAGCCTGGAGCTGCTCCCTGCCTCACTGGTAGCAGGGTCAACTCCATACATCCATGAAACCTGGTTTCCAATGGGGAAGTGCCTTATTCAAAGGATGGCATGTCAAGGATGGAAGGACGGAAGGTCAGAGCCGGCTATGATGAGCTCTAGTTCTAAGGGGCAGTGATGAAGAAAAGCCAGCAGCCTCTGCCTGACCCCCACACCCACCCTTTCACCATGGGTAATACAGTTTTCCGTGACTCAGTAGAAGTCACAGAATATATGCTTCTTTCACTTACTATAGTATTTTCAAGAGTCATCTAAATTAGAGCAAGCATTCGTACTTTGTCCGTTTTCATTGCCAAATAATATTCCATTGTGCTGATATGCTATGGTTTGTTTATTCGCTTGTCTACTGGTGGGTAGATGAGTTGTTTCATTCTTCTACCTTGAATAATGATGCTGTAGACAGTTGTAAGTTTTTATTTGAACATAGGTTTTCTACATTTCTACCAGATGTATTTTGAAGATGATATATACCATTTTCACTTCTACCAGCAATATATGATGGTTTTGGTTTTTGTATATCTGACCTGGATGGAACTTAGAACAGTACCACTTGGTGTGGACAGTAGACTAACTGAGAGACAGAGGTAGCATTCAGGTAACACAGGAAGAGTTAAGCCAGCTCAAAGCCTGCCTTCTATGTGAGAAGAAACAAATCTGTCTCACTGACTTCCCTCCATATGGATGTCAGACGCAGCCTCACGCTGATCCTAACTCCCACAGTCCTCTCAATGTACCTCGGATCTGGGGCTTTCTCTAGAAAACTCACCTCGCTGAGGATTTAAGGACTCTCTTCTCTAAGAAGTTTGCCATCCTGTTGCACTCTGGGAAATGTACCTGATTTCTGTCCCGATTTCAGGTCTCAGACGCTCAGTGATCAATCTTCTGAGACATCATTTCAGAGTCTCACTCAGCCCTTGCCGCTGATCAGCAGGACAGAGGCAGTCTGACCTCCAGAAGCAAGTGTTGTAGATGCAGCAGGTTTTGCAATGGAAGGAAAAGCCTTCATCAAGGCGATGGAGAAGAAGCAGGGGTTTAATGTTTCCTCCCTCAAATATTATTCTATAGGTTAGGAAAAGACTAAGAATAATGAAAAGTCCCTCTGAAATTCTCCCACAGCCCAAGAAACCGTGCTCTTCTGCTGACTGGACAGTGCCTGTGTTTCCTATCTGTGCACTGTTAGACGCTGTCTTTGAAGCTGTATTTAGTCCCTGTGACAAGTTTTGAACTCGCCGCCAACTTTTTCACCTTGGCCTTTAGAACGGCATAAAGAAACCCAGTAGTTCTATAAATCAACTTTCCCACTCATTCCCTTCAATGCCCAGCTTCCAATGATCTGCGTGCCGAAGGGACATTTTGAACACACACCCATTGGCTTTCTCGTAACAAGCGTAAATAATATCCTCAAAAGCAATCTTTGATAAATGGGGGTCTCAGGTATATTTTCCTGTAACTAGCAAAAAGTTTTTTAAGGGAATCTTTTATTCAAGTGTTTCAATTAACTGATAGATATTGGCATTTATTGAGCTACGATGTTAGAACAGCATTTCAATCTGTTAAGTTTTTTGTTGTTTTGGTTTTTTGGGTTTTTTTTGAGACAGGGTCTCACTTTGGTAATTCAGGCTGGCCCTGAGCTCAGCCTCAAACTCACAACAATCCTCCCGTCTCTGCCACCCGAGTGCTGGGATTACAGGCGTGAGCCACCACGCCCGGCACTGTGGTATGTGGTGCTGATTGCTGGTGGGCGTGAGTCTCCACGCCTGGCATTGTTGTATGTGCTTACCGTGGAATCAAAGCCGGGCCCTTGCACTTGCAAGGCAGGCACCAGAATCACTGAGCTAAATCTCCGGCCCTAAAAGATCATTTTTAATCCCATTTTCATCTGAGATGAAGTGTTGTTTCTCGGTGCAAACAACTTTAGGTTTAAAACCCTGCTTAGGAATCTCTTTATGGCTCTCCTGGCAGCGCCTTCAGCTGTGAAATGGGAGTAATTTTGCCTACAATATTGAATTGCTGTAAGAAGTAAATGTGAAGCATAGAAAATACGCCTAGGGGTCCCACTCAAGTTCTCTGTAGATGCCATTACTCAGCTATCTTTCATTTCACCCTACTAAACTGTATCAGCTAGTGATGATTCAACGAATTTATTTGCAAATAGAAAATATAACCAGGGATGGACACTGGGGTCTCATTTCAACACAAATAATAGGAAGCAGTTATATGAACATTGGTTTCTTCCTGTGATATGCAAAGTACTCCAGAAACAAGTGTTTGGACCTTTCCTAATGTCAAAGCATGGAAGGAGATTGCTATGTCGATAATATACGAGATGGAAGTTATATGAATAGGAAAACACGCGTATTCACACATACAAGGTTCTTTTTAAAGTACAGTCTTTGTCCTTTAAGGTCAAGTTGAATTCCATAGACAGCCCTGGGTAACTTTTCTGGGCACTGAGCTCCTGACATTTCTTGTCCTCCACAGCCTTGAAATGTGAGGGGAAGGCAAGCAGCAGGCACTGCCCAGGCGCCTAGAGGAGGCTCGCACCTGTGGCCAGGGCATTGTGACGCAACGGTAGGGACACGTGGAGCACCTTGGGGACGGCGGGGCGGGGTCACTGGGGCTGCGGAGGCGCGCGGGGGTCACCGGAGCCGGGTCGGGAAGGACCCCAGGGAGCAGGAGGCCCGGCTGCCCCGCCCCGCCCGCCGGGAGCCAGGTGAGCCGGTCGCGCACCCAGCACCGCCCGGGTCGCGCTGAGGGCCAAGCAGGCAGGCGAGGCGGCGGGCAGGCCTCGGCGGGCGGGCGGGCGGGGGAGGCGGCCGCTCCCGGCGCTGCGCTGCGCTGCGCTGCGGCGACTCCGGCGGCCGCCGTGCGGGAAGGGCAGGCTGCGCGCTCCCCGCCCCTTCCCTCCGCCGCGGACGCTGACGTCGGATGAGGGACCAGCGGGAACGCTCCGAGCGCGGCCGAGGCTCCCGGGGCCGGCGCTCCGAGGTACCTGCCCTCCGGGGCCCGCGGGCGGGCAGGCGGGGCGCGGGGCTGCGGCGGCGGAGCGGGCCGGGGCCGGTCGCCCTCTGCGCGGCGGGGCGGCCGAGTCGGGCCGGCCTCCCTCCCTCCCGCCCCCGCCCCGCTCCGCTCCGCCTGGCCTGCGGGGTGCGCGCGGAGCGGAGGGCGCCCGGAGCGCCTCGGCTCGGCTCGGCCGCGCCTGACCTCCCCGCCCTCCCGCGACGAGCCGGGCCCGGGGTCCTGACTTGTGGCAAGTTCACCTGCCGCGGTGCCCGATCCAGGCGGGGCCCGGAGATGGGACCGCGTCCCCGCGCGCGCGCAGGCCCCAGCCGGGTCCCTAGGCGGCCGCTCCCGGGTCCGCCCCCGCCCCAGGCAGGCCAGTTCCGGGCCGGTTGCTGGCAAAGCCCGGCGCGCTGTTCCCTCGATGCTGCTGACGCCGCCTTTCCCTCCCGAGGCTGGTGCGGCTCCTGCTTCCTGCAGAAACGGACACATCCTGTTATTACTGAGCCTTCCCCGGAGCTGCCCATGAACCGCTCCCGCCGCCGCCGCCGCCGCCTGCCATGCTCAAACCCTTCAACTTGTCCCTGCGGGCTTCAAAGTCCCGCGTCCACCCTGGCCAAAGGCGTTGATTTTCTGGCCAGAGAGGCAACGTGTAGTTCAAGAACTGTGTTCTCTGCTCTCAACATTTAAAAAAAAGAATTCAGCAAAGAAAAGGTTTTGTGCATGAACGTGAGTGGGAATCTTAGTAAGGTATTATGGCTAACTATAAAAATAATCAGGGCCTGAATCGTCCAGCTGGCTTAAGAATGACCATTAAGTTTTTATAAATTATGACTCATTGTAAACATGTTCCTTTCCGTACCTATCAGCAGAGGCCCTCTAGACAGTTCTCAGACTGGTTTCTGTGTGGCCCTCTGGTTTGGAGTGAAATCTGTTTACCTGGGGAGTGAAACAGGAAGTATGGATTCGTTTGAAATCAGCCCTCCTGACTCATTTTCCTACCTTTCACTTACACCAAAGACTGGCTCTAAAATTGCCTTTTATTACGTTTCCAAACTAGAGAGTTTCCTTTTTAGGTTTCATTTTTTACTTTGGAAGCATCCTATGCAGCGAATACAAGAGGGAAAAAACTAGTTTGTGATCCGTAGGAGTTCAAATACGAATTTTAGACAGACATGTTTTTAACTGTAGTTGTTGCTAAATGTATGTTTTGTGTTACTTAGGTAGGTAAAAGAAGAACATAAACTTATTAATGGAGAAGTTGAAAAGCTGAGCATGTATTCCCCTATGCCCCAAAGGATCATGAATGCAGAGACAGTGGCTGGTAATTTTGTGGGTGGTTTGTTTTGTAGCCGTCCCTCCACCGACGGCACACTTGGTGCACTTGGGTGTGTGTCTGCCTTTTCTTAGCATCGTGTGTGTGTGTGTGTGCGTGCGTGTGCGTGTGCGTGTGCATATGTGTGCGCGTGCGTGCACAGTTTTCTCCGCCTCACCCTTCTGAAAAGTACAGAAAATGCTGTTAAAGAAAACCTTACAATTGCTGCATTTTCCAGGCACGTAACTGGACGGTACATTTTGTCAGACATGCACGGTTTCATCGGGTAGGCAGCTGTGACAGCTGTGACATGACAGAGTAAGGAAATCCTATGTTTGGTGTGAACGCTAAGATTACAGCGATTTAAGGAGAGGATGTGGAACATGAGCGGCCGTGGGGTTGGAAGAAGTTTTCCTCTTTACTGGTTGAAGTGACAGCCAGCAACCTGAAGGCAGGTGCACCATGGACGATCCTCTCACTGGTCTCCAGCGTCCTGAATTCCATCCGCGTTATCAGTGAGGAGGGCCTGTGGTCAAGGGTGCTCTCAGCGAGTTGTAGTAACAGCCTTATCCCCACACATCCCCATCTCCAATCTGTCCCAGCCCTAAACTCAATGAATGACGAAGAGGAAGCATTTTCCCCTTTTGATTTCATACCACAGTTGCGCCCAGCAGGATGAGGGCTACAGGGAACACGCAGGCTTTGGGTCTCTCTGGAACAGGATGGAAGCCCAGCCGCATGACACCTGTGTAGCCGTGTGACTTTCAGCAGGTTACCTACGGTGTCTAGGTGCTCAGGTCACCATTTCAGTATCTCTAGAATGGGAATATCTACCTGGTGGGGTTTGGGTGGGGATTAGAGGGAGCATATCCAGTGTTTGGTGCGGTGTGTCAGACTCAAGCAGTGACAGCGAATTGTTCTTTCACCTGTGAGAAATGGCATGCTGTCAGTATCTGAAAAGGATGCTGTGCTTTATCTATGAGAAGAGATGTGCTTCAACTCAGTTTTGAGTGGTCCAGGTGGGGTTCTGCACCCATACTTAGAACCTGGGCTTTATAGAAAATGCTGTCTGAAGCTGCATGATATGATCGGGCTCTGATCCAGCACAGAACATAGCTTTCTAGTCTGGAGGGGATAGACTTTACCAGCTCCTGCCACTCAGATGGGGTCCATGAACTGGCACCAAGCCTCCCTTGGTGTCTGCATTTTTTTTTTTTTTGAGAAAGGGTCTCATTTTAGTTGAGGCTGGCCCAGAGCTCAGCCTTGAATTCACAGCAGTCCTCTTGCCTCTGCCTCCCAAGTGCTGGGATTATAGGTGTGAGTGACAATGCCCAGCACTGTGGTGTGGGGCTCTGATTGCTGGTGGGCCTCAGCCTCCACACCTGGCACTGTATGTGGTTACCGGGGTTCAAATCCAGGCCCTTGCACTTGCACGGCAGGTGCCAGAACCACTGAGCTAAATTTCCGGCCCAATGCCTTCATTTTATCAAGACACTATGTATACTCTGATTTGGGAATCATTGCTATTAACTGGTATTTCCAAAAACTTGGTATCCCATAAAATCATTTGAGAATTTTAAAATTTGAATTCCCAACGTGGCTGCCCCCACCTGCTGTCGACAGTTGAGGTAGTTCTGTGGTCAGGTTTTTCCTGTACTGTTTCACAAACATTGCCCCAGTACAGCGCCCTGGAATGGCCATCTGTCTTCTTCATTAGCGTTGCATTTGGAGAACAAAATCTTCATTTGGCGCTCAATCCCCCTTTGAGGTAAATGAATATTATAATACCCATGTAGCAGATAAGAAAATAAAGATCACAAAGAGGATCACAGACGATGCCCATGTTAGAGCTGCCGTGGAACCTCTGTATATCTTAGTTGACCATACCCCCCCACCCCCAGTTTCAGGGTAATGTGGGGTTTATTCCTAGGTTGTTCACTTGAAGTGTAATTTTCCCAAATACTGGTGAGTCTCACCAGGGAAAGGAGGACTGTACATGACAGAGCATTTTGTACATGCTTTTACAGCCAAGCCTTCCTTCAGTGTGACTGTCAGCTGGATTTTTAAGGTTACTGATCTTAAGCTTCATGATATAATGGAGAGGATGTCACCCAGGTATGTGAGAGGATCAGTGAAGTGAGTGAAACGTAGACCTTGGGGTCTGAGAAGTGGCAGTTTTCGGTTAATGGTCCCAGTATGACCTCAATGGAAGAGAATGAGCTTAGAAATTACTGGGAAAATTACTGCATTGCTCATGATGAGAACTGCCACTCTTTCCCGCTAAGTCAGATGATAGCATTCAAGGGTAAATTGGACCAAATGAGAAATGCAGGTTATTTTACTCAGCATTCAACATGTATTGTAAATGTACATTAGCCATGAACTGTGGTAAATGCTTGGAATCCTAAGACAGGACCCACATTCTACCATGCGCTGAAAGAGCTTCCAGCCTGGGAGAGGAGAAAGCATCAGATGACACTAAACTTCTCAGCAAAAGTGTTGTGGGAGTAGACAGATATGAGTTGAGGTGGAGATGATACATACAGGAGAGGGGACCAATTAGACTGAGCATGATCATGAAGGAGATGGCCCTTGAGTTGAGTTGAGCCTTGATGGACCAATAAGAATTAGAGAGGGTTTGCAGGATAGGTGGGGGAAGGGGAAAAAATGGGAATCAAGTCATATATTCCGGTACACACTCTCAATTTTGAATGCGAGGAGGATGTGTATTCATAATGTACCAATAAAGGTTTGAATTTTAAAAAATAGAGAGGTGAATAAGGGTGGGGAGTCTGGAGAGAGTCCTACCAGAGTTCCCAGAGTATAAATGTGCAAAGGTAAGGACAAGAATACAAGTGAATAGTTCTTAATCTGCAACTTGTACATCTCTGTCCCTTATAAGCTATATAGCCAGTAGCAAATATGATCATCTGTAAGTTGGAAGAATTAAGTGCGTTAGTCAGTGTAAACACAGAACTGATTCCAATTATGTGCTGGCTGGTTGTGGAAGCGGTGGTGGTTTCAGTGGAAAATAAAACGCTGATATTATAAAAGGCATGATCTTCTTGATGGTTCTCTATTCTGTTTGCCAGTGTCTTGTTGAGGATTTTACATCAGTGTTCATTAGGGAGATTGGCTTGTAGTTCTCCTTTTGGGCCATGTCTTTTCATCCTTATGGAATCAGTGTAATGGTTGCTTCCAAGAATAAATTTGTGAATGCTGCTTGCCTTTCCATTCACTAAAAAGTTTGAGAAGTAGTGGTGGTAACTCCTCTTTAAAAGTTTTGTAGAATTCAGCAGTAAAACCGTCAGGACTAGGACTTTTCTTTTCTGTAGGTTTTTTATTATATTTTCAATTTCACAGATTGACATTGGGGTGTTTAACGTTTTTATATCTTTTTTTGTTCAACTTTTGAAGTTCATAAGTGTCTAGGAATCTATCCTTTTCTCCTATATTTTCCATCTTATTGGAGCACAGATTTTCAAAGTAGGTATTTATTATCCTCTGGACTTGTACTGGATCAGTGGTGAGTTCCCCCTTTCATTCCTAGTAGCATGGAATAGGAAAAAGTGAGAATTAGGTTGTGTCATATATTGGTACAAATTCTAATTGTCAGTTGTGATCATGATGTGTATATAAAATGTAACAATAAAATCAATTAGTTAAAAAAGGCATGAGAGAACATTGCAGGAATCAATTTTAGAATATCAGCAGAAAATTCATAGAATAAAAAGAGGGTGACTTAAACAACGGAATGGAATAGAGTACTACAGAGGAAAGATCACAGGGTTTATACGCTGAGTGATAGAACCATTGAATATATAAATACTAATTTTTAATCTTGACAGTGTAGATTTAAGAGGACAAAAATCCCATCATTCTAGGTGTGGAGAGTGCATGTACTAGAGTGATTCTATAATATTCTAGCTTCTTTCTAAGAACACACACGTTAAGACCTATCCCATTCCCTACCATTACCACATCACCCACTTCCTCTTCTCCGTCCTGGAATACAGCAGAGGCAGCAATGTCTGAAAGTTAATGGTATTGAGGAAATCTAGCTTCTGTGGATACTTTCAGGGCAGGCAGCCAGAGAACAAGGAGCTAATTTTGACAGCTGCCACCCTGCACCTTATTGATTAAACCATCAGCACAGGCAGGTTTTGTGGTACATAGTAGCACCATGATGACAGTGGTCTTGGGACTAACGCAGCACTGGAGCCTGTGCTTGGATGAGGCTGCTTTTATAGAAATACAGCCCATGTAGCCAACCTCCATTCATCTAAGGGGAGAGCAGAGTGGTTAAAAACAGGAGCTCTGGACTTAGAAGCAGTGTTGCATGTATTAGTTATTGACTTTGGACAAATTGCTTCATCATTATTAGCTTTCCCTTCCATTATTTGCAGCAGGGGCTGGTGTCTCTTTGATCGTGTTACGGAGGTGAAGTAATGGGGTTCAGGGCTTACAGATAAGGTGCTCAGGGAGCAGTAACCCAGCCGATGCTTACCAGGTGCTCACTGTGTCTTAGGAGTTGTGTTTGGTGTCAGGAGGCAAAGGTAAACTTTCAGGGTCTCTGTTCTCAAGGACCTGCAGTGAGATGCTGGTGATGCAGAGGAAACCAGCTCATCGCTGGGGAGTAAGATGATGCGGTTTCATTCTCAGCACAGAGAAGTTACTGTAATTCCTCAGTCAGGCCAGGAGAGGGGACCACTGGAGAGAGAGCGCGGGTTGAGAAGGCTTGGGTAAGGGATAGCATTTCAGGAGACTAACTTGCAAGCTGTCAGCCGGACAGAGGAGAAGAGCGCATTCTGAGTGGAAAGCATCATTCCAGAACCGCGCAGTGGCAGAGTCTAATCAGGGAAGCTCTAGCTTTCTGAAGCAACTGGGAGAAACAATTGTGTGTGAGCTGGAGTAACACTAAGGAGGCAAGAGCCAGACAATGAGGGGAGACTATGGTGTTCTCCACTAAAAAGCTTGGAATTTCTCCATAAGGTGTCTCAGTTACTTTTCTCTCACTGCTGAGACAAAATACCCAACACTCAAAATTAAAGGAGGAAAAGTTTACTGAGCTCATAGTTAGTTGGTAGTGGTTTCAGGCCATAATCGGCTGGCTCTAAGGTAAGTGGCACATGGCAGAGGAACATCTCAGAGGAGAAACAGTCCATGGTCCCCACAAGGTCACAGAAACAAGGGACTTTAGCAGCTTTTTTCTGTCCCTTTTATACTCTAAGCTACTGGTATTAGGGGGCCAAACCAATCAATGGATTGATTTAGTAATCATACACCCTTAATCCCAGCATTGCATCATGAATTGATTACATGTTCTAGATCCAACCCTCCTAAGAAGAGACATCTAGACACAAGCCATAACACAAGGGCAATGACTAAAGCATTTTGAGTAGGGCAGCTTTGTAATCAGATGTGCATTTTACATTAGCAGCGAAGAGTATAGGGTCAAAGATGGAAGTGAGCAGTTACCAGGAAAGGACTTCTTCCTTCACAGCTTAGACTGGGTCCTTTCTGTGAAAGTAGAAAGGAAAAGATGCATCTCATTGCTTTTTAAGGGCAGGAATAGAGAAAACTGGAGACTGCTAGGAGACAAGAGATCAAAGTCCAGTTCTCAATTTAGGCCCCTCAGGGACTTGGTAATAACTAGGGGTTATAAAAAGAGAAACGATTGGGGATAGAAATGGAGAGAGAAAAATTTACTTTTAGATGCTCTGAATTCAAAGAGGCGATGACATTGATATTGAGGTGAAGACTTGAATTTTTTTATTATCTTTATTGGTACATTACATATATGCATCATGAGTGCACTCCATAATGGGGATCTATACCAGTATAAGACACAACTTAATTCTCATTTTTTCCCATAGTCCTACCCACCCGACCATCCCCCATATACATAAAATTTGTTCCCTTACTTTTTTGTTATAATCTCATTATTTTTCCCCCTTCACCCTATTTTACTTTGAGCATTTTCTATTTCACAATATATAACATACAATTCTAGGACTCATTTACATCTTTATTTTCTCATACCAGAGAAAAGATGCAATATGTACCTATCTGTGCCCTATCTATTTCACTTATGAGGATATCCTCAAGGTATGTCCATTTAAGTATAAATGATTCAAACAAGACTTGAATCTTAATATGGAGGTAGGGTCTTGTACTCTGGGCAGATGTTTAATTTTGGAAGCCATTGGCATATTCCTGGTGGCTGCAGCGTAGAAATATACTGAAGTCACCTAGAGAGCAAGTGTCTGAAAGATCTCCAAGGCTGAGAATGTGAAAAGCACTGCTGTTTGCTGTGAGGGCAGGGGAAGCACTAACAAAGAAACAGAGAGAGTATTTCCTGAAAAATCAAGGGATTGAAAATTTTGAGAAGGAAAGGAGGAGCATGGTCAGAGGTCAAGTGTGGTGCAGACTGGAGTTGGACCCCTAGGGAGAGGCTTTCTCTGCTGTGGTGGAGAAAACTGGAGCCAAATATTGTGGGCTTGGAAGAACTCTGATTGAAGAGAAGGAAGAGAAGCAGA
>PVIR01017208.1:0-35349 GCA_004026965.1 Petromus typicus
AACAGGTTAGGTAAAACTCTTGAAGACATTGGCTTAGGGAAAGACTTCATGAACAAAACTTCTATAGCACAGGAATTGGCTGAGGAAATCAACAAATGGGACCTCATTCTTTTAAAAAGCTTCTGCACAGCAAAGGAAACCACCAACAGTGCAAATAGGCAACCAACAATGTGGGAAAAAATCTTTACCAGCTGTTCCTGATATAAATGGCTACTATCTAGAATATATAAAGAGCTAAAAAAAAATCAGCCCACCCAAATTTAATGACCCAATTAAAAAATAGGCGTCTGAAATGAACAGATATTTTTCAGAGGAAGAAGTAAGAGCAGTTAAGAAACATATGAAGAAATGCTCAACATCATTATTCATTTGAAAGATGCAGATGAAAACAACATTGAGATTTCATCTCACTCCACATAGAATGGCTGCCATTTCAGATTCAGCCAATGGCAAATGTTGACGAGGCAGCAGAGAAGAAGGAACCCTTCTCCACTGTTGGTGGGACTGTAGACTCGTACAACCCCTGTGGAGATCAGTTTGGAGAATCCTCAAAAAGCTAGGATTGGTGGTCCCATTTGACCCGGCCATTGCCCTGCTAGGTATATACACACAAGAATTAAAAGACTCATATCACAGAGACATATGTGCACCCATGTTTATAGCAGCCCAGTTTGTGATTGCTACATCTTGGAAACAACCCAAATGTCCATCCACTGGAGACTGGATAAAAAAGCTGTGGTTCTTCTACAGGATGGAGTATTACTCTGCCATAAAAAATGGTAAGTTTGAATCATTTCTACTTAAATGGACATACCTTGAGGATATCCTCATAAGTGAAATAAATAGGGCACAGATAGGTACGTATCGCATCTTTTCTCTGGTATGAGAAAATAAAGATGTAAATGAGTCCTAGAATTGTATGTTATATATTGTGAAATAGAAAATGCATAATGTAGAATAGATAGAAGGGGGAAAATGTTGAGATTGTAACAAAAAAGTAAGGAAATAAATTTTATGTATATGGGGGGGCGGTAGGGTGGGTAGGGCTATGGGACAAATGAGAATTAAGTTGTGTCTTATACTGGTACAAATCCCCATTATGGAGTGCAATCATGATGTGTATATGTAATGTACCAATAAAGATTAAAAAATTTTTTTAAAATGATAAGACCAAGTCATTCATAGTCAAATGGATGTACGTTTGGGATATCCTCATAAGTGAAATAAATAAGTCACAGATGTGTAAATATTGTATCTTTTCTCTGGTATGAGAAAATGAAGATGCAAATGAGTTGTAGTATGTGTACTTGATATTGTGAAATAGAAAATATTTAAAAGGGAAGAGGTTGTAGTGGTAAATAATGAGGGGAAAAAGAATGTGATATTAATAAATAAAGGAAACAAAGCTTTTGTGTATAGGGGGTGGGGAGTTGCAGGGTGGGTGGGGGAAGGGGAAAAATGAGAATCAATTCATGTCATATTCTGATACAAACTCTCAATGTGGAATGAGATGATAATGATGTCTTTTCATAATGTACCGATAAAGATTTGAATTTAAAAAAATTATTTCCCTTTAAGTTTATTGTTACAATATAGATATACATTATGGTTGTATTAATCTTTGGGGATTTGTGCCTGTACATAGTATAGCTTGTTTCTTGTTTTTTCCCATCACTTTCCTCTGCCTTACCCTTCACTATTCATAAAACCTTTGTTTTTGATTTTTTCTTCTTTTTTTGTATCATTTTTCTTTCCTTTCTTTCCATTCTCCCATCCTTCCTCCTACTTCCTTTACTTTTGGACATTTACTTTGGTACCACAGCAATATACATCCAACATGTATGTAGCAGCACAGTTTATAAGAGTTAATCTGGGGGCTGGGGAGTTAGCTCAGTGGTTCCGGCGCCTGTCTTCCAAGCGCAAGGACCTGGGTTCGATCCCCGGTATCCACATACCATACTAGGCGTGGAGACTCACGCCCAGCAGCAACCAGTACCACATACCACAGTGCCGGGCGTGGTGGCTCACGCCTGTCATCCCAGCACTCGGGAGGCAGAGGCAGGAGGATTGCTGTGATGTGAGTTGGAGGCTGAGCTCAGGGCCAGCCTGAACCACAAAGCGAGACCCTGTCTCAAAAAAAAAAAAAGAGTTAATCTGGGTATCAACATAATTTCTTCTGAAATCCCAACAGTGTTTTTTTCAAGAAACAAAAAATCTGACCCTCAACTTCATAAGGAGTTCCAAAGGGCCTCAAATGGTCAAAAAAACAAAAAAAGTCTTGAAAAAGAACAAAGTTGAAGAACTCACAATTCACAGTTCAAAACTTAATATAAAGCAACAGTAATCAAAACACTATGGTTCTGGCACAAAGAAAGATTAATATATAGACTAATGAAGTAGGATTACATTCAGAAATAAGCTCATACATTTTTGGCCAATTGATTTAAGGCCTGCTCTTCAAGTCCACTCAGTGAGTATCTTTTCAAGGGATGATGCAGGAACAACTGGATTTCTACATACAAAACAATGAAATTAGGTGCCATAACTCACATCTTCTATAAAATAATGAAAGTGGATCTTTGATATAAATATAAGACAGAAATCATAAACTTTTAGAAAATATAAGAATAAATCTTCATGATCTCAGTTTTGGCAATCTCATTCTGAGACAGCACATTAAAACACAAGCAACAAGGTAAAAATGAAGACAGCTGAATTGGGCTTCCTCACAGTCAAAATTGCTGGGGGTTTTTTGTTGTTGTTTTTGTTTTGTTTTGTTTTGTTTTGTTTTGTTTTGTTTTTTGAGACAGAGTCTCACTTTTGTAGTTCAGGCTGGCCCTGAGCTCAGCCTTGAACTCACGGCAATTCTCTTTCCTCTCCCTCCCAAGTGCTGGATTACAGGTGTGAGCCACCATGCCTGGCATTGTGGTGTGTGGCTTTGATTGCTAGTGGGTGTGAGTCTCCACACCCAGAATTGTGATTGTATGTGGTTACCAGGGATCAAACCTGGGCCTTTGCACTTGCAAGGCGAGCACCAGAACCACTGAGCTAAATCCCTGGCCCTACAATTACTTTCATGGACTAATGTACACAACCATGAAAAACAAAAGACAACCTATAGAGTTATAGAAATATTTGTAAATAATACATCCAATAAGACTTTGATATCAAGAGAACAGTACTCTTACAGCTCAACAACAAAAGACAAGAACCAATATAAATTATTGTAAAAGAGAAAAGAGTAAGAAAATTTATGTGTGCCATACTCGAGACATTGTTCAACATAAAGGTGTTTACAAGATTTAAATATGCATTTCTCTAAAGTATATATACAAAATACAGACAAGCACACAGAAAGATGCTAATAATCTATAATCATTAAGGGGATGAAAATCAAAGCCTTGCTGGGATATTACCTCAAACCTCCTAACAAAATTGTAATTTTTTTTAAAAAGAGAAAAACAAATGGTGGCAACGACATGGAGATATTAGATCCCTGGTACATTGCTGTTGGAAATGTAAAGTGATGCAGGTGTTATATAAAATTATTTGGCAGTTCCTTGAAAGGCTAAACATAGAATTACCATGTTACCCAGCAACTTTACCTTCAGGTATATACACCAAAGGAAAATTGAAAGCAGGATTCAAGCAGATATTTATACTACAATATTAATTGCAGCATCATTCACAATAATTATAGCATAGAAACAAAAGAAGCATCCATCAACAGATAAATGGATAAACAAAATGTGATACACACGTACATAGAGAAGAATGAAGTTCTGGTTCATGTGACAAGCTGGATAAATCTTTAAAGCACTATGGTACTGAAATAATGTTGGACATGAGAGAACAAATGTAGTCTGATTCCACTTAAGTCAAATAATCATTGCAAGCAAACTCAATAAGAGTAAATAATAATTTAGAGGTTAACAAGGTCTGGGCAGAAGTCAGGAAGAGGAGTTATTGCTTAGTGATTATACAGTTTCTGCTTAGGATGATAAAAGTTTTTTTAATATACTGGCAATTGTTTAATAATATCATAAATGTAATTAATATCACATTCAAAAGCTAAAAATGTAAAATATCAATTTTATGTTGCATGCATTTTGCCACCACAAAAATGACAATGAAAAATTTAAAAATATATATCAATCTTGTGTAGTCCTTTCTACGTTTGATACATTTGTATACATGACATTTTTCATGTTTTAATAAAATGGATTGAATGTGCTTCTTAATTTAAAAAAAATTATTTTGTGCTGGGGATCTATCTCAGTGGTTCTGGCTCCTGCCTTTCAAGCATAAGGTCCCGGGTTCGATCCCCAGTAACCACATACAATAATGCTGGGCATGGTAGCACATGCCTGTAATCGAGGACTGCTGAGTTTGAGGCTGAGTTCAGGACCAGCCTGAACTACAAAGTGAGACCCTATCTCAAAAAACTAAAAAAAAAATTATTTTAAAGTAATACAAACAGATATTAATAAAGTAGAAAAACACTCTTGTATGGACAAATAAAGCAAAATTTCACAACAAATTGATTGGAGAATAACAATAGTTAGTAACAGTAGTTAATGTAACGGCTTGAAAGAGTGGCCAAAATGTCACTCAAAGTAGAAGTTAGAGTTAATTTTTGCCCTTCTTTTCTTAAATTTATTTTAACTATTTGTTATTTTGATGCTGTTATAAAGAAAATTGTTTTCTAAGTTTCATTTGGGGCAGTTCATTGCTATTTTATAGAAATCTAACTGAATTTTTGTACTACCTGATCTTGAATGTCGCTGCACTCATTTTTCTTTTAAGCTCGAATGATATTTTGGTGGATTCTTTGAATTTTTCCACAGACATTATGACAATATTATGAGGGAATCTTACTTCTTGTCTAATCTAGACGCTTCTTATTTTGTTTTCTTGACAATTTTCCCCAGCTGGACTAATGCAGTGAAATGTAGAAGAGAAATAGTAAGAATGAATGTCCTGTTCTTTCTCCTGATCATAGAGGGCAGTTAACTTTTTACCATCATGTGCAATATTAGCTGCAGTTTTTCAAAAGAAACTATCAGGTTGAATTAGTTCTCTTATGCTCCTAGTTTGGGTGTTTTTATTAAGAAAGAATGTTAGGATGTGTCCAGTGTATCTTTCTACAAAGAAGCCTCTGTGGATTTGAGGTTTTCTTGTATTCTGTCAGTCTAACGCATCAAGTGTAGTGCCATTTTCAGAAAGTAAGAACACAAAATAAACAGTAGTCATTAAGAAATGTTCCTGAGATGTATGTTTTGTATATTTTGTATATGTCAAACTTTGAAAAATGAAAGGTAAGCACAGCACATGTTAAGTCAAAGTATGGTAGTCCAGTGCCTGCTATGGGAAGGAACCAAGATGAGGGAAAGAAGAAGCACTGAGCTAGTTGCCATGGTTTCAGAGGTTGCTATGGTCTAGGTGGTCAGTTGCCTGGTATTGCTTTCACTCTTATGCTCCAAGAGAGAGTCACTGTTTTATATTATCAAATATTGCCAAAAGACATGATCAATGAGAGAAACAAAGTATCTAGATAAAAGCTACCATCCTGTGGACATCAGTTCCCAGACTGGTCTAATCGTTCTAAAATAGTCTGAAAAAGAGATTCTGGTACCTGTGATATGACAAAGTCAGCCCTCGGGGAGGGTTCAGGGCCTTCTCAGGTACTCAGTGATAATGGAAACACAAGTTTGACATTAAAGGTGGCTTCTGAGTGGGCTTTCCTGAAGGGCTTATAGAGCCACTGAAAGGACCAGCTTGAGCCCAGTAATGAGGCCTCTACCCACAAAGGACAGAAACATTCAGGCCACTGCATTAGTCCTTCTCAGGGCTACCGCAAGGCCTGGGATCCTAGCTTCTGCCATGGGGCAGCATTGCTTCTTCACCCTCCCCTCACAGGAATATAGATGAGATCTTGCTTTGTAAACTGTAAAGCCCACCTTCCATTAGAAGTCTTACTCTTGTGTGTTTCTTTCCATTTTGTTGTAGGCCAAGGCCACCTGGGGCTGGCCTCCTCCCCAGCTTTGCCTCCAAGGGACAGGTGCTGACTGCACTAGGAAGTTTAGCTCTACAGGTCTCCAGGTGGGGACTGGAAGCTGTGGCCCTGAACGGAACAGACGCATGGGCAGCCTTTTAGAATCAGTTGATTTTGACTAAAGCCTCCAAGGCACCACAGGGCCCTGCTGACAAGGCTTGTCACTTCTCATCAGGCTCCTACTCTGTCATCTCTGGTGGGCTCCTTGGCAGGTTCATGTAGGAAGGGGCCAGAAGCCCAGGCAGACTCCACAGTGCTTCCAGGGCTGGTAGAGGCCTCATCTTAGGTCTGTGAGAAACCTGGTCCTTCCCAGACTCTGCCACAGTTTGGGCTGTCCTGTTCAGCCCTGGCATCCCAAGTGGACCACTTATGGTTAATCCTTGCTGGGACTATTGCAGTGGGTTCCCCTCTCACTGCCATGACCAATAGCATCTTGTACAAATGAAAATATGACCATGTCACTGGCCTCCTGAAAGTGCACTCAGAGCAAAGTCAAAGCTGCTTTGACTCCAGAAAGCCTTCCAAGACTCTTTATTTCAAAACGATCAGCGACTTCCACGTTGCCTTGTCAGTATTCTCACTTTGTAGATGATGCCAGAGGGTCTTATTTAAGGTCACTCACTGTTTTTTCATCTGGGGCTTTTACAGTCAGTGCATACGCCATCCTGATGGTCATCCTGGGGAATTTTCTTTCTTTTTTTTTTTTTTTTTTTTTTTTGAGACAGGGTCTCGCTTTGTAGTTGAGGCTGGCCCTGAGCTCAGCCTCCAACTCACATCACAGCAATCCTCCTGCCTCTGCCTCCCAAGTGCTGGGATTACAGGCGTGAGCCACCACGCCCGGCACTGTGGTATGTGGTACTGGTTGCTGCTGGGTATGAGCCTCCACATCCAGTATTGTATGTGGTTACTGAGGATTGAACCTGGGTCCTTGTGCTTGCAAGACAGGTGCCGGAACCCCTGAGCTAAATCGCCGGCCGCGGAATTTTCATTATTGATCAGGGCCCCTAATCTAAGTCCTATCTCCCCCAAACTTCTGCTACGTTAAAGGGCACTGCATCCACAGATTTTCAAATGACACAGAAATGATTGCACATGCAGAGTAGCATGGCAGTATATGGAGTTGAAAGGGCAGAGTAGGACAGCACGTGCCTCTTTCCACAAATACTTCCCACTCCTTCTTTTTTCTTTTGGACAGAGTGCTAGGAAAGGGGGACACTTCCCACAGGGCCTTTCCTGCCATTTTCCTAGGAGAAGTGAAGCATATGTTGTTTTTCTGAAAATCTGGTTCTCGGCGAGTTTTGCTTGTAAGTAATTATGCATCTTTGGCAGATTCATCAATCTATAACATATCACTTAGTGACAAGCAATTTAATGTTCTACTTCCAGCACAGAACACCATCCTTAGTAAACCTGCCATCCTCCGCAGGGTGACTCACATCAGCCACCCCATCCGTAGAGAGCACGGTGCTTAAATGTTCTGTAAAATTGACCAGCAGAGCCATCTGGGCCTGGGCATTTCTTTGTAAATGACTTTTTTTTTTTCTTTTTTAGTCTTGGGGATTGAATCAAGGGTCTTTGCACTGAGATACATCACAAGACTTTTTATTTTTATTTTTTATTTTGAGATAGGGTCTTTCTTACTAAGTTGCTAAGTTTCTCAGACTGGGCTTGAACTTGCAATCTTTCCCTGTGACCCGCTCAGAGAGAGTGGAGGGCTGGGACTTCAGGCATGTGTCACCAGAGCTAACTGGGTAGGTTTTTGACTATTAGTTTCTTTTCTTGTGATATATCTCCAGCTTTTCCTTTCTTGAGTCAGTTTTGGTGGCATGTTTCCTTCACGGAAGTTATTCATTTCATGTAAGTTGCCTAACTCATTGGTATGCCATTGTTCCTACAGTATTCCTTTATTATCTTTCTTATTTCTGTAAAGTCACTAGCAATGTCCCCATCTTCACTTCCACTTCTAGTAATTCAAGTCTTTATTAATCTAGGTGTAGAATTGTCAGTTTTGTTGATTTTTCAAAGATACAGCTTTTGGTTTCATTAATTTGTTTCATTGTTGTTCTTCTATTTCTTATATTATAATTGTCATTGTAGTCCATTTGATTTCCTTTTGTTCATTTTATATTTATATTGAGTTTATCTTTCTTTTTCCACTAGTATAAGGTTGAAGCCCAGTCTAATTGATTTGTAGATCATTGATTTATGCTGTCTTGTTTATTATTTCCTCTCCGCTACATTTTTTAGATTTCATTTTTCCACTTTTTCTAGTTTCTGCAGGTCAAAGCTGAGGTCAGCAACTTGAAACTCTTCTTTTTCTATGTAGGCATTCAGTACTATAAATTGTGTCCCGAGTTTGCACTTTTGATATATTTTCTTTTTCAGTTTCATTTAGTTAAAAATAATAATTTCCTTTTTGATAGTTTTTCGAACCATGGATATTTAAAAGTGTGTTAGTATCCAAATACTTGGAAATTATCTAGATATACTTATGGTATTGATTTCCAATTTAACTTCATGTGATTAGAGAACACAATTTGTATAATCTTCATATTTTCAAAGATGTTCCCACATTTTTATATTCTGTATATTTAATTCTCATTTCATTCTCCAGAAGCTACAGGTGGGGAAACAGATACAGAGTGGTGAGTTGACCTTGTAGGCCGGTGAGGGCTAGAGGTGTATGCACAGGCGGCCAGGGCCCGGCACCAAGGCCTAATCCTTGATGGCTTGCCAGTGTCTGCATTCAGGGTTCTACCTGGCACGTTAGTGCTTCATCACAGCTCCAAATGTCATCTCTCCTCCTTCTTCCCTCCATCTCTCATCTGCAAAAGATCCATCTCCCTACTTCCTATAATCTATCTTGCATTTTCCTTTTTATATTTTGGCTTTAACACATAAGAGAAACCATGAGACATTTAAGCTTGCCTGTCATTTTGTCTTTCAATGAAATTCTAGCTGGCCATGAGATTTCAGGTCAACAGATTTCTTTCCAATACTTTAAAAATACTATTCACTATCTTCTCAGTCACATCATCTTCATCTTCATTTTTCTAAATATAAAATTTCTCTATTTCAGTTTCATATTTTCTTATTGCCAGTTTTCAAAATTTGTTTGAGATATGACTTGTAGTTTTCAGGTTTCTTGCCATTGCTGCCTGTTGAGATTTTTGGATTACTGAGCTTAAACTTTTCATGAAATGTGAATAAATAAATTACTTGTTGTTTTGTCACATAATTTCCACATGAAATTATTCTCAGCTTAGTGATGCTCTATGTTTTAAAACTCACTTCCCTTTCAGCTTTCCTTTATTTATTTTTGTTTGTTTAGTTATTTATTTATCTTTTGAGACAGGGTCTCACTCTGTAGTTCTGGCTGGCCCTGAGCTCACTATGTAGCCCAGGCCAGCCTTGAACTCATAGCAATCCTTCTGCCTCTGCCTCCTGAGTGCTGGGATTACAAGCGTGAGTAACCACACCCGGCACTGTGGTGTGTGGTTACCGGATATTGAACTTGGGACCTTGCACTTGCCAGGCAGACACTGGAACCACTGAGCTAAATCCCCAGCCCCACAGCTTTCAATTTTAGATAATTTCCACTGCTATATGTTCAAGTTCACTCTTATTCTAACTGCAATGTCTAATCCGTTAATTTCATACAGAATAATTAAAAGTCTTATACATTGTACTTTTATTTGCAAAAGTTTGATATATGATTTTTGCATCTTTCACATCTCTACTTTGCTTTTTTACTATGCAGGACACAATTATAATAATTGTTTTAATGCCCTTCTCTGCTAATTCTGACAATTATGTCTGTTTTAGTTTGGTTTTAACTTATTTCTCTTGTTGTTTGGATTTTCCTGGTTAATTGCAGGTCTGCTAATGTTTGCTTGGAATCAGACATTTTGATTTTACCTTGTCAGTTGGTAAACATTTTTGTATTTCTATAAATATTCTTAAAGTTTGTTCTGGTCTGCAGCTAATTTAATTAGAAAAAAGTGATCCTTTTGGGTCTTGCTCTTAAGATTTCTTAGCAGTAATGGAGCACTGATCATCCTAGTACTGCTACTTCCTCACTTGTGAAGCAAGACATTGCTGCCTTCCCTGCCCAGGGCCAGATGTGTTGTGAATTCCACTGTCTGACTGGCAGCAGTAGGTAATATCCTGTCCAGTGTGCATGCTGAGTCCTTGGCTTTCATCCTTTGAGATCATTCTTATCTCATGTGGAGGAGCATCCTCTTGTGCACCCCTGACCAGGACTCCACTGGATACTTGAGGTGGACGCTGCACATCTCTGGGCTTCTTATCTACGTGTCTCTCCTCTGCACACTCCGCACTGTGGACTCAGCTGTTATTGCCCTCCCAGACTCTCAGCTTGGTCTGCTCAGTTCAGGGGAGCTGAAGTTTCCTCTTCTTGAGTCATATCCTGAAAACTGCTCAAAGGCAGTGCCCTGGGACAGTTCCTCATTTCTCTGAAGCCACTTTCCTTTGTTAACAGATGTCCAATATCATGAAATGCCTGTTTCATGTATTTTTGTTTACTTACAATAAACCTGGTTCCTATTAACTTATTTATCTTGAAGTAGAAGTACCAATTGTATTTAATATCAATTCATTCAAAATTAAATTTGCATCCAAGAAGCTACATAACTATTTGACTAACACAGGCAGAGGATTGTGGAAGTTTAGTGAAGTGCAGAAAGCACATAACACATCACAGGATGAAGCAGACATTCATCTGCTGTGCCACCCTAGCCATGCTCAGCTCCACTTGCCTTTCAGACAGCAGGGCATTTTTCTCCATGAAGGGGCCCTTCGGCCACTGCCATTGCCTTATCAGAGGACTCTGCCACCTTCTCCACAGCAAGAGGGCGGTGTTTCAAGTGCCTCACTGAACCCATTGTCAAGAGTGTCCAGTAGTGTGCTACCCAGGCCTCTGTAACTCTAGCTCCTCTTGTCACTGTCAGACTCTTGTGAAGTGGCCTGCACAACATGGCATCTCATTTCTATCACAGAAGTCTGAGGAGTGGAAAACACATGCTGGAAGTGCAGGAAGCTCAATGGATTGAACTGAATTTTCAACAAGAAGAGCTAAGATAGACTACTCTGTGACAAAATGGTTCCATTCCACTTGTCCACAAATGAGTAATAAGGCTGAGCAACTGGCCAAGTGGTTTTCTCAAAACAGAAGCCAGCTTCATACTCTGCCACATAATATTTGCTTTCTTTCATTTCTTACCTCATCTCTTTACCCTCACTCTTCACATCTGGGGAATGAGCCTCAAAATAATATGCTGGAATGTAAAACTCACCTTAGAGTATGATTTTTAAGTCCTCTGTGTAGAACTGGTTTGTAAATCTTGATCAGAATTTAGGGCCTTGGGGTCTGGAGGAGCATTGGGGCATATTAGACAGGAGAAGGGTGAGTGTGCACTGGCTTCCAGAAAGAGAACAAGTTTGAGGAGTTGGAGTAGAGGCAGCAAGGCCAATTAGGAAGCTCTAGCCATAGTTTAGGTCAGAGCTGATGTTTTCTTGGTGTAAGGTGGTGATGGTGGAATTCAGGAGAAGCAGATGCATAAGAGAATTAGAGGACAAACTCAAAAGTAACTTATGATGGAATAGGTGAGAGGTAAGATGATGATAGAGAAATTAAAGCCATCGTGTTACTGGCTTTAACAGACAAGTGAATGTCAACACTGTGATTTAAGGGCAACTATACAGCAGAAGACTTGCAAAGAGAAGATGAAATTGAATTTGAATGAATCAAGGGATAATATGGGCCATCTAATAAGATGCCAAGAAGATGCCTTCATGGGGAGACGAGCATGAATTCAGTCACCTCACTGTCCTTTTGTGGTTCACTCGTTTTTGGCCATATTTAGTTTCTGGGGACAGGATTTGAATTTCTTGGTCTTTTAGTTTTTCCCAGTAATAAAGACAAGGTCAGGCACCTGGAACTAGAAATGTTTTTCCTTTGCTTTCTGTCCCATAATTCACCTAGATGCCTGTAGACAGTGACAGAAACTGAGATCATTTAGAGAACTGGTGACTCTGAGAACCACCCCAGGAAGTTGAGAGCTAGCTGTTGTGGCATTGGCTGTCCTTAAGGCAGCTATGTGAGCTGTGCCTTCCCTCCAATGCTGCTGCAAGCTGTTGCAGAGAGGATGCCACAGTCTGCGCAACAGCTCAACTTGTCTCATTTAGTTGGGTCTTCAGCTCAGCAACATTCTCTCCATCCCCAGGAGCCCCATGGCCCAGCCTATTCATCAAGCCCCTGTCTGAAATTTCAGGGATTTAAGTTCAATGCTAGGGACAAATCTTATCCAGGACATAAAACTTGAGGATATGGGGCCCTTAGTGCAGGGATCTAAGAGGCAGGTCTAAGTTATTACTCAGGACTAGTCATTAAAGATCCGGAAATTGAAGCTAATTTGTACCCTAGCCAAATGCAGCTCTCTGGTCTGGAAGAATCCCGTCTGTGTCCGGAACGGATGAGTAATTCTCGCCTACATTGCAGCTTCATCTGTAGGCAATGTCCAACTACCTGCGAAAACAGGCTGATGTGGCAGAGAGGGACAGGGACTCAGCAGCCCATTTGGCACAATTATGGGCTCCCCATCCTTCACCTACCTACATATTAGTCTCGTATCTCAGCAGCTGGTCTCAAGTGGAACAAATCTAGGACAAAAAGGCATGGTCTCGATTATCTGGACGGTTTCAATGAACCTCAATGCCACAAATATTTGCTGACATTTAGTTCGTTGCTCCACTGGGCACATTGGTATGGACCCTGGTCCTTTCACTATTGATTTCACAGTTTGGAGATGCAGGTGGATCTGTAGCTAGCTAATTATTCTATACAGAAATTAGTAGTACATCCTCTGAGCTCCAAGTTGCTAGGTCAGACAAACAATCAATCTAGCAAGGTCTCTTGGAGGAGGTAGATTTGAGCTGCTTCTTCTGAGGAGCGATCCTCTAGAGGAGTGGAGCCACACTGAAGGCATTTCAAGCAGAAGGAACTGGATAGGCAAGCTGAAGAACTGATAGAGAGGGCCGGGGAGTTAGCTCAGTGGTTCCGGCGCCTGTCTCGCAAGTGCAAGGACCCGGGTTCGATTCCCCGGTAACCACATACAATACTGGGTGTGGAGACTCACACCCAGCAGCAACCAGTACCACATACCACAGTGCCGGGCGTGGTGGCTCACGCCTGTAATCCCAGCACTCGGGAGGCAGAGGCAGGAGGATTGTGATATGAGTTGGAGGCTGAGCTCAGGGCCAGCCTGAACCACAAAGCGAGACCCTGTCTCCAAAAACCTAAAAAAAAAAAAAAAAAAAAAAAAGAACTGATAGAGAACACAGTCTGCTCTGGGAAAGGAAGAACTCTGTGGTGCTGGAAGGTTGAGAGGTGGCAGAGGAGGCGATGTAATAGCCAGGTCAACACAACAACTCCACTAGCAAATGTGTTATTCAATGCTGACCCAGAGCCACCGAGAGCGCTTGAATTGTGAGTAGGTGGCAGAGACAAGACAGTCGCTCAGATTTCTGTCTTGAAAATTCAGTTTCAAGAATAGATCCTGTGACGAGAACATGAAGAGTTCTATTTGAAGGCAATGATATTTCAGCAAGAATCGAGGAGAGTCTAAGGCAGAAGAAGAGGGTTTGGAGAAGAGCAGAAAGATTCAAGATATGTTAAGGAGATGGAATGGACAGGATTTGCCCTCCAATTACAAAAAAGAGCATGGAGGAAGGCAGTTCCCAAGGTGCTTCCAAGTAACCTCCTAGGAGGTAGAAGGCACATCGGCTGAAATGAGGAGCCTGGAAGGAGTTTGTGAGGAGGCCAGGTGCATGGCCAGCACGGTTCTTTGTAAGAGAGAAAGGACTGCCATGGAATCTTCAGATTCTTTCCAGTATGGTGAGCTGCACTATACTGCGAGTGTGGAGTTCAGGTAGGGATCTAGATGTTTTTCACTCAACAAACAAAAAGATGGTCACATTTGATTCCAAATACAGTTGGCTGCCAAACTCTATGGGGACTTCAGTTTGGCCTCTCCCAGTCCTGTCCTTGGCTCCGCTAAACAGTAACTTCAGTGAAACTGCCTATAGAAGAGGGAGAAGAAATTTGTTCATTTTCTCATTGGTGAAACACCCTAAAGTAAATGGATGATTTTAGCAGCTTTTAAAGGCTTTTGGGGGCAATTACCAGGATCCAGTAATGGAAAGATCAAACAGCTCCTGCTGGGATTAAATGCTTTCTCTTTCACATTTTCAAAGCTGGTGATGAGTTGACGGGGACACAGCCAGGGGGAACATCCCTGCATAAATCCTGGAAACCAGTACACTCAACCTTTTTGGAGTAGGAATGAAGGGTTGCAGGTGTGGCACAGAGGACGAGGAAGTCCCTAACTCCTGATATCCCAGATGCAGAAGGCGCAGACCTTCAAATTCCAGCTCATTGACTCCTTTACAGTACCCATAAAAATACTAGAGCTTGGATATGGGGCAGGGACTGATCCAAAGCTACACAGCCAGTCAGGAGTGAGATCAGATTTGATCCTGCTTCAGATACTGGGCTTAGTATTTCTTATGCTTCATTTTATATGTCAGCTTGACTGAGCCACTGGATCCCCAAATATCTGGTGAAAAATTCCTTCCCTAGTGTGTCTCTGAGGGTCTTCTCTAGAAGAAGAGCTTGAAATTTGTGTTAGTGAATGGAATAAAGCACACAGACCTCCTCAGTACGTGCCAGCATCCCCTAATCTGTTTAGGACACAAACAGAGCAAGAGGTGGAGGAAGGTTAAATGACCTCTCTCCCTGCCTGTTTGAAGTGAGCCATCAATCTTCTCCTGCTTTCAGTGCTCTTGAGTCTCAGCTGTTGTATCTGGACCAGAATCTACATCAGCTCTTCAGCTCTCAGGCTTCCAAGCTGTTGTCATGCAGTATTGTGGGACTTCTTAGCCTCCATGATGGTGTCAATTACTATTTGCAATAAATCTGTCTATGTATCTATCTCTTATATTATGTATAGACTCTTCAGATTTGAGTCATTCCCTCCAACCATCTTGTTGGGACTGGTTCAGAATCAGCAGCCACAGGCTCACGAACTCAAGTTTAAGATGCCAGGTCTTTCTCTTAACTGGCCTGGGGTTTGTTGGGGAGTGGAGGCAGAGGAAGTAGACTGTACAATACTTGTTTGGAAAATAATTTTGCAGAGTATTACTTTAGCAGATGAGATCTAGCAGCCCAAGAGGTAGGTCTGTCTCCCCTTCTGAGTGGGAAGCTTGGTAGGGGTTGGCTCTGAGCATAGATGACTTGCTTGCGGGTCAGTGCCCTAGTTCATTAACCACTTATTTTGAAACAGTTTTCAGAAATCATGTGATTTTTTGTTCAAGTTCTGTCTTCCATGGAAAACCTGACTGTCAGCTACTCTCTCTCCAAGTGGGGAGTCATTCAATATGAGGGTGCAAAGGCAAGGAAAGGGGCAGAGCCAAGGGAAGACCTGGCTTCCACCTGCACCTAAGCCAGTCTGCTCTTCCCCTGTCTTCTCCCCTGAGCACACAGTGGATGCTTTCTCACCATCTTCCTCTTGGGCTCCTCCAGTTAAAACAAACCTTCAGGTTTGTGCCATTTCTCAGGAATGCTTTCCCTGAAGCATTCACCCAGGGCTCAAAGCTCACAACTGGCTGATAGAGGAAAATGGAGAACTGGAGTATACCCATGGTCTAAAGCAGGATATCTCTAATTTTGGCATTGTATTTCTGGGTGCTTTTAGTAAGTAGCGCTCATTTACTTCTGTGGAGCAGTGACATCCGGGGGCATGGAGTAGCCAGTAGACAAAGATCTTTGTGAGACAATAAGGCTGCTGGTATTCAGGCCCAGATGGGAAGTGACTGACAGCTAGTGCTACCAAAAGGACAACCTGAATATCTAGCTCCAATATGCTTGCACAGAATCCCAGAACACAAGATAGCATCTAGGATGCCTGCTTGGAGTAGGCATCATGAAAATGGCCATATGGACAAATATGGTTTGTAGACTGTTATTTCTTTTGATTTTCTCTCATTTGCTCTTTTAGGAATTTCCACTACTTTTCATTTCTTCTTACATCTTAATTTTGCTGGGGAACTCTGTTTTCTGAGCACCTAATGGTGTCTGGGACAGAGTAAGTAGTCAATAAATATCAGCTACTATTAGATGAACCAGTACTTTAAGCCTTATGGTCTGCAGGTATGTTTAAACTCTGGCCAGCTCTTCATGTTAGGAAGCTCTGTTGGCCTCAGGCTCTATGGACCCAGAACCCAGGAGCACCTGCTTTCCTCGCTTGCAGTTGCCCAACACAGAGCATGTACACAGAGGCAGATAGAAGAAGCAGGGAAGCTAAAACCCCCCATGTTATTAAGACAGTACAAAGGCACTGCTCTGCCAAGTGCAAGACCATCTTTACCATGGGCACACTCCATGGCTTCTATTCCCACAGCCAGGGAAGTGCTGAGTGGCCATGTCTTCAGAGGATCAGGAGCTGGTCGAGTGTCCCATGGGAAAAAAAAGGGAAGTTGGTTGGTGGCTGCAGCCTCTACTACATCAAGGAATCAATCTGTTGCTTAGAATCCATTTCTACCCTCTTCCACTCTTGGGCAAATAGTAGAACCCAGAGAAAGGAAAGATCTTCAAACAAGACTGGAAAAGTCAAAGCATTCCCAGCTACTGAGAGTGATTTCTCCAGCTTGCCCAGCCACTTGAACTCCTGAAGCAGGACTTGGGCTTGACCATGTGCTATCTGTGCCACCCTGGGAAGCACAGTGCCAAGAGGACTTCTCCTGGACAAGAGCCACAGCTTCCCACTTGGGCTGCCTGCACCCTATTCCCAACAGATGCAATACCCAAAACTGCACTATAAGAGGGGATATTTACCATATAGAACATCAGGCTCAGTCTGCTTAGAACACAAAAGAGCAATAAACTGTAAAAGGTAGAGATAATCTTCTATAAAGAGAAAGTAAAATAGAAAAGTGCACATGAAAGGATATAGACTATTTTTAAAAGAAATTTAAGTGATGATTACTAATATCAAGCTTTTCCAGGCTCAAATTGAGAATTAACAGAAATGGAGAGTAGGGCTGGTGCTATAGCTCAGTGGTAGAGCATTTGCCTAGCATGTATAAGGCCTTAAGTTTAACTCCCAGCACTATATATACATAAACAAAAATAAATAAATAACTAGATAATGATTCAGGAAGTTTCATTCATGGCCATACTCTAGTTAAAGAGTAATGTAGGCTACTGGAAAGAAAGGAATAAAGTGAAAAGAACAATACAAATTAAGGAAAGAAACAATGTTAGCGGCAATGGCTCAGACCTGGAAAAATATCTTATAGCCTATGAGACACACTATATATCTATATATCTGTACATAAAATAATTTTGAGCTTGCTCTGTTTTCCTGGTGTAGGTGTTCACTGCTATGAATTTCCCTCGTGCACCCATGTTCATAGTAACTCAGTTTGGGATAGCTAAATCTTGGAAACAACCCAGGTGCCCTTCACCTGGAGATTGAATAAAGAAGATATGGGTTTATAAATAAAATGGAATATTATTCTGCCATAAAGAATGATAAGTTTGAATCATTTATATTCAAATAAACATACCTTGAGGATGTACTCATAAGTGAAATAAATAGGTCACAGATATGTAAATCCCTTATCTTTTCTTTGATATGAGAATCTGAAGATGCAAATGAGTTCTAGAATGTATGACAGATACTATGAAATAGGAAGTATTCAAAGGGAAAAGGGTAGGATTAAGTAATGAGAGGAAAGAAAATATATGATGTATTTTAAAAAAAGAAAGCATACGTATATGGGGGTAGGGGTTGTAGGGTGGGCAGGGGAATGGGAAAAATTTGAATTAAGTCATGTCATATACTGGTACAAATTCTTTTTTTTTTTTTTCTTGAGAGAAGGTTTCACTTTTTGTAGTTCAGGCTGGTACTGAGCTTAGCCTTGAACTCACAGCAATCCTCTTGCCTCTGCCTCCCAAGTGCTGGGATTACAGGCGTGAGCCACCAAGCCCGACTCTGTGGTATGTGGTTCTGATTGCTGGTGAGTGTGAGTCTCCATGCCCAGCACTGTTGTATATGGCTGTCAGGGATCAAACACAGGCCCTTCCACTTGCGAGACTGGAGCCAGAAGCACTGAGCTAAATACCCAGCCCATAAATTCTTAATGTTAAGTGTAATTGTGATGTGCATATAAAATGTAGCAATAAAGAATACAATTAAGAAAGAAAGAATTTTGAATGAAACTTCTTTTTTTCTCTTCATAAAAATTAATGATTAGAATTCCTTAATACATAGTTCCCCATTTTCCATGAGGCATAAGAGAAAACTGTTTTGAGGCACAGCCTAAGTATTCAGTTGGGATCAAGGAGCACCCTGTAGGGGTGTTGGCTAGAGAGGAGGCTCCGAGAAGGGGCAAAAGAGTAGCCTGTGGAGCTCATGGACAAGGTGTGTTTCCAGAGTGACAGACTGCACAGGTTGATCCGGTCAGTAGGGGTGTTTACTCTGCACCAGCATCACTTCACAGCTTGCTTGGGCTTGGGCAGCTCCTTTTTTTTTTTTTTTTTTTTAGGTTTTTTGAGACAGGGTTTCACTTTGTGGTTCAGGCTGGCCCTGAGCTCAGCCTCAAACTCACATCACAGCAGTCCTCCTGCCTCTGCCTCCTGAGTGCTGGGATTACAGGCGTGAGCCACCACGCCCGGCACTGTGGTATGTGGTACTGGTTGCTGCTGGGTGTGAGTCTCCACACCCAGTATTGTTATGTGGTTACCGGGGAATCGAACCCGGGCCCTTGCGCTTGCAAGACAGGCGCCGGAACCACTGAGCTAACTCCCCGGCCCGATTGGGCAGCTCCTTTATCTGCTTTTGTATTGGACCCCTGAGGGGCCCCACCAACTCGCACTACCCACGGTTTAAGAATTCTTGCCTGAGTCTAGGCAGTAATATCTGGAAAAGTTCAAGACAAGCCAAAAGGGGACAGTCAAGAAGACAAGTGGAGAAGCAGTGGCTAAATATTCAGCCATCCTTGGGCAAGTGTAGTTTCAGGTCAGGTTAGAGTTTCCTTTTCAACATCTTTAAGAGTAGATGGCTTTTTGTACATTAGAGTTACACTGTATTCTTAGTGATTTACGTGAATGCCTTCATAAGGTCCCGAGGAAAAACGCTGTTAGGATCCTTGCTTTATAAACGAGGAAACTAAGGTCCAGAGGGGTCAAGTGACCTAAGAGAGAGAAAAGTTGGCAGATTGACACCTGGAGAGCTTGAGCCAGAGACTACATCTCACTCACACCCGGTGCTTATGACAATGGCGTACAGGTATTGGAAAGGCAGAGTAAGTGAACAAAGTGTAGGACAGGCACATCAGGGACCGAAAGATGAGAACGTTTTATATGCTTACTCTCTCAACAGTCCATATCCCGAGCCATGATCCCTTTCCACCCTTGCGTTCAAGTTTTCTCCAGATAATGGGAAAGTACTGCGTCTGGCCCAGGTGCCAGAGGGTTCCATGGTTCTATCCCTGGTAAACTTCAGCTAAGAGCAGTCACTTAGGTAAAGGATATTAATGATGAGGCACAAAAGGAGGCCACAAAATGCATTTGAGACACATTTTGATGATGAGGGGTAGTGTCATGGGCCACGTCTGTTTGTTCTGAGGGTAGGAACAGAGAGAGCAGGTGGAGGCTACATAAAGGAGGTTAAAGCCTTCTTTTGTACCCATCCCTACATATATTTATGAGTCTTTGAGCAAGAAAGAAAGGACTCTGAGACACCTCAAGTTCTTAGCTCAGTCTCCTTTTGCACAAGACCAGCAAGGAAATGTTCACACACTCTATACTTTGAATCTGCTTGTCTCCTGGTATCCAGCAAAGAGCAGGCCAAGGCCAAAAGTTAATAGCCAATTAGACAGTAGTAAAATCCAAGGACAGATAAAGGCTTTGTGTCAGTTAGGGAAAGACACAAGGCTGCTGCTGGCTTTGACATAAGAATAGAATGCACCAGGCAGCAGGATCAAGACAAAAAGGAACCTGAATTTTTAAAACGTTGATGAGTAAAGCTTTTTCATTTAATAGAGATAAGCAGCAACCATTAGCTATGTGTGTCATTCTCTGCATCATTGTGTTTCCAAGGCAACTGTATCACCAGAGAGACCTGGGGACTATGTATTACTCATAAATGGTGTCATCAGGAGTGGCTCCTGCACTGGCACGGCCTTCGAAACTGTAGATAATGTGGATTGTACTTATATTTTCCCCAATGGCTCCAGCCCAAGTCTTTGTTCTCCAGTGCTCTGATTCAAAGGGTTGATGAGGAATAAACAGCCTGGGCCATATTGTCCCCTTACTTATTGCGACTTCTTGTATAGACACAAGAGGTTACTATTTTGGGTTAGGGTTACCACCAGTCCTGGTGCTGAAAAAAGAAAAGAACCACTAAGAGAACAGATATGAGATGATCCTAGATGGAACAAAATGTCATCTTTCATTGTCTAGTCTTATTTTTGCTTCCCTTCTCTCTTCATTCAACTTCAAATTAGGAAGACAGGAAGAATTATTATGGTTGTAGGGTAGCTATAAAAAGATACTGCCTGTCTCATTCCTTTGGTTTCTCTTCTCCAAATTAATATCACCTTCTTAGCAACAGAAGAAGTGACAAAAGGCCAGACAGAACGAACCAAGTATGTTGAGCCCAAGATTCATAAAATGCATTTGAAGGAACTACTATGGCAGCAAAACAGAGGAGAGGCAGAGACAGAGGTGAGATAAGCCGTAGAGGCAGCCATTGGAAGGCTTTAAGTATGATGAACAAATGGTATGTTTTGTTTAAGTGACCACTCAGATAGATAGAAATTTAAGAGAAATAAGAGTGGAAGCAGAAAGATCAATTCTAAGGCGTTCAAAGAAGCTCAGGTAAGAGATACTAGTGGTCTATGAAAGTGGCATGGCAGAAGTGTATCCGAGAAATGTTAAAGAGATTAGTTCAAGGGATTTGGAGATTTATTACATGTATTACATATGAAGAAGAAGGAGTAGTATAGAATAAGTGCCATATTTCTGGCTTGAGTAAGCTTATGGAGATGAAAAAGCCTCAGGAAATTGGTGCGTGAAAGGGTGTATTTTCAGCTAACCCAGCTCCTTTGTGCTTATGTCATTAACAGCAAGTGTGTGTTCAGTGCTCATGGAAAATGACTTTCTAAAATCACTTTGCAACATTTCCTCTGAGTCTATTCCTACTCAGACAGCAAATCTATTTTCTTCAAGTGAGGTCTACCTAAAGACTGTTGGCAAATCCTTGTTTACAATTGTCTCTATCTCAAAGTCTATAACTTCTTCATTAATAAATTAGCAGAATCCAAGGCTGTTCATGCTAGGGATAAACTGACTTTGACTTAATGCATTCCTCCATTCATCCTATCAGTGTTTAAAAACTTGCCCGTGTTAGGTTCTCATCCTGGCAGGATGGACAATGATGCTATGGATCATCATAACCACCCATCTAAGCATCTGTCTGTCCACTCTGTCCATCCCTTCACTCTGTCCCTCTCTTCCTCCATCACTGTAGCAGAAGTGAAGCTCTGGCTGATGGGGAGTGGTGGCTCATGGGGCACAGGGAAACTGAGGCTAAATAAGATCAACTGTTAAATCACGAGCTATGAGCCACGGGGCTCATTTAATTCCAGTGAGCTAAGAACATGTCTTATTTGGACCACCATGATAGTCATCCTCCACTGTTTCCTGGCCCTTCCAAATCACTGTTCCCAAAGCAACCAGAGGACTTTAAAGTATATAAACTTTTTTATTTCCTCACACCTGAACTCTTTGAGCAGTTTCACATCACACTTTGAATCAAATCCATATGGCTTTCTGTGGTCTTGCCAGGCTCTTCCAGCCTCTACAGTCCCACTTATTATCAAGAGTGTCCTGCAGCCCTCTGGCAAAGCCTGCAGCCTTCTTACCATTCTTCTTTGAAGCCAAAATTTTCTCCAGTCTTTGGTTTTTCTATCATTTCTGATTTTAATCTGTTTCCTGTGATCTTTGTAAACCTGACTCTGCCTTATCTCTTAGGACTTATATCAGATATCTTCTCCTTTCACAGAGGAGTTACTCAGTGATCACATTAATTTGTTTCTTTGTCTTCTCTCATGGTTCAACAGGAGGTCAACTCTTTTTCACACCTGAATACCAAGTTCCTTCACAAGACCTTGGCCTGAGTAGGTGCCCAACACAAGGCATGAATAAAAAGTGAATGTATAAATTTAAAAAATTTATTACAGTAAAAGACACATTACCATTATCTTCCTGAAAATCTTCTTCTTTGCTTCAAATACACCAATCCCATTTTTTTTTCACACTTGGAAGCAGTTCTGAAAATCTTTCATGTCCTTGGTTGTGCTGTCATGGCTGCTTTGATGTCCTTTGTCAGTTCAAAACATTTATCTTTCCTGGTCATTTTGACTTTAAAAAAGGGAAAGAAGTCATATAGCACCAGGTCCGGTGAGTCAGGTGGATAAGGGCACAGCGCTGTGTTCTTACAAGGCTATCTTTCTGTTGGATGGCATGCAATGCCGCATTCTCCACATTTTTTATCACATCTTGTCAAGACACTAATGAAGAGGACTTTAGAACTGCTTCAGAAAGTGGCAAGAATAATGAAATGAGCATGTTGAAAGTGAGGAGGAATATTTTGAGGAAGACTAATGTGATTTTTACTGTAATATTTTTTAAAGAAATTAAACATTCACTGTATAGTCTGATCACACCGTATGCATATTTGTTAAACAAATAGGAAAATTAATGAATGGTTCCCCTTTTCCCCCTAGGAGGCAGTGAGTCTCTCTACTTCATGACTGTAAGGCTTATAAAGCGAAACAACTTGGTCAGCATTGGAAGTCAGAATTGCTCCGCAGTTCTCATGACAGACAAGACTTTTGCTTCCTTAACCCCTCAGGCTACACTGAAAATTTTTACTTAGACTCTACCAATCTTCTTGTTTCTCTCTTCTCTTATCATTTCTGCCAGACCTGAAGAGACATAAGTTAGTAGGAGAATTCCATAGGCTGCTGTACAAATTACCTAAGCCTAGTCATGAATCTGGGGTTTCTACTCAATATCCTCACAGTCATTTAGGGTCAGAGGTTGAAAGCAGGAACTCACCACATACCTTCTCACTTCTCTTCATGTCAGATGGTTTCACTATGCCAAAGAAATTGGTGGATAATGGGAAGACTTAATCAAATCAGTTACTTGGCTCCATATAACTGGAGGAGAAAAGATGTGTGGTCAAGTGCAATTAACCCTAATGCAATTACTTTGTGAGCAAGGATTAGAATCCATTGTTCTTGCAGGTAATCTTACTGTGGGTGCGCAGTTGAAGACCAGCAGTGAATGACTCAGTTGATGGCTGTGGCCTCTTTGGACCAATTTGTCATCTAGTCACATCTCACATACTCCAGGTAGCGGAACTTGCCAGAACCAGACTTGATATCTGCCTAAAAGCCTTCAGTGAGAAAAGATTATGCTACCTGTTCCATATGCAATTAAAAATAAAGGTGTAGCTATTGTATACATTGAGTATAAGACTATTATTCTATATGGTTCTGGTTTTTTTCAAAGAGATAGATACCTGTGTGTCTTTTTAAAATGCCTTTAGAATTTTTATTTTAATATCTTTTTTCATTTTTTCCTTTCTCCTTCCTTCCCTAGCTCCTTGACTCTGTCACTGTCTGTCTGCCCCCTCTCCAACTGCTGTCCTTACATTGCTAAACAGGAGCAGACTAAACTAGACACTCACTGTATAAATGGAAACTCACTGAGCTATGGGGCCTGGCAGTAGGAACAGTGGCCATATAAGTTGGTTAAGGGCCCAAAGTCTTTCATAGAAAGCAGTCAATTCATTTCCATTATGCATAGCACATGGATTTTTCACATTATATTATACCAAATTAATATCCTGGAGCCCTGGTGCAGGCTTTGATATACAAATAAGACCCATTTGTAATTAGTACTTTAATTTTGTAGAATGATAACTATCAAAATAATTCACCCCTGTGCAATCTCCTCCTCTCAGTTTGCAGTCCCCCTTTCTCCCAGGGTAGATTCAACCTAGTCTCAGAGAAATGAGCTTTGGGGGGAGATGGGATCAATGGAAAATTATTGTTATTTTAAAATATCTGTTCAACCAATCCATCTGCCCAATCTTTTGTCTGATCGGTACATTAAAGCATTCAGAAAAATTAACTGATCAATTTCTTAGCAGGTTAGATAAGGCCTTTTGACCCTGGCTTTTATTGACAACTTAGCTTCTATTTACTACCATTCACCAGGGACTTCTCACCATTGCCCAAATATGCTGCGCAATTCTAGGCTTTTGCACAAGCTTTCCCTGGACAGGAATATGTTTCTATCTCTTTACCTGGAGTCCTTCCACTCAGGTTTCATGACCTACCTCCATTTTAGCTCCTTTGTAAATACTTCTGGGGAACCCTAGAAGGTTTTTATCTTTTCTCTGTGTTTCTTCAGTCTTTTTCTTCATCTCTCTATTATACCCACATATAGTCAGACTTCCAGGTCCCTCGGGGGCAGGAACCATGTCTTGATCCTCCATGTATCTCTTGTCTTTTCTTGTCCTCCACCCCATGCCAGTTTCTAGAATAGTGACTGGATCATGGAAGACCCTCTGACAAGGGTAACAGTGATAAGAGCAGGAATTGCTCTTTTGGAGAAAGCCTTGGTTGAGAAGAGTGCTACTCCATGTGTGTCTCCAACACTAGTAACATGAGGACATCCAGGAAGATCTTCAGCCCCACTCCAGACCTGCAACATCCGAACTAAGCATGATTCTTAGGCGGTTCTTACAGTGAGTGACTAAAGCTCCAGAAGCACCGAGAGAGCTGATAGAAGGAGAATGAAACATCAAAAGGAAGTGGTGCTTTGGGGATGTTTCGTCTGTCCACAAGAAGATGCCAAAAAGCATCAAACTGTAGACAGCTTGTATCTGTATCTGGGAGCATTTGAAGCTGTAACAGCTTCAATACAATACTGGCACTGTTCACAGTAGCCTAGGAAAGCAGCACCCACATTCCCCCACATCAAGCAGGAGGTGCCATGGCTGAGAGGCCCCACAGCCTGGGTATGGCCAGAAGGGAGGAAGGGAGAAACACAAGTTTTATTCCAACTGTACCCCTGCACATAGGAAAAGTCCAACAGTGATCACAGCTCTGTCTAAGAAAATGAAAAGATCACCATGCTCCAAATCACACACACCTCTCAACTGGTCCAAGAGATAAAAATGACTTTTTCCTAATTAGTAATTTATGAAGTTTTTTACATTTGAAAATACTTTTTCATCTATTTCTTCTGGCTCTAAAACTGTTTTTACTTCTTCCCCATCTCAAAAAGAATGGGAGCTTTCCAAGTCCTCTTACACCCTCCCTGCTTCCCAGCTGCCAAATTTGACCCAGGACAAGATTCGAGGGAGCTATCAGCCAGTGGCAATGGGCAGACAGGCACAGAGCACTGTCTTACCAGCTCGGATGCACAGTAGACCTCAGCTGCCACCTCATGACCTCTCTGGTCCTTTGAACTCTCTCACAGCTTCTCCTCCCCATCCCTTTGCTCTCTAGCTGAGGGCTTCTCGGTCCAGGCCAAGCAGTGCTCATAGCAGCCTCCCAGCTTTCCCTCTCAGGCCAGGCCCCCTTTGGGGGTGGGTTTCTGGGGCCTGGTTCATCACAGTGGATCGATTCTGTCAGCAGTATGTCATGTTCCTGTGCATTTGTCTCTTTTCTCTGTACCCATCCAGCAAAATCTCAAACCTAGATATACTAATAATCCACAATGTAATTTCTTGGTTTTTAGACTCATCCTTGAGCCTATTTGGGGGAAATCAAGCAACAATGATTGGCCTCACTCCAAATTGGTGTCTCTCTTCAGCTGAGCAGTCATTGCTGCTAGGAAATCCTGTTGCATGGCCCTAGTGACCTTCCATTTGCCCAACACTCCAAGATGGACAGTCAGCTTCTGAGTGAGGAGCAACCTTCAAGAGGTCTTGTGTGACTACCAAGAAACTGGAGAGTAAAACCACATGAATATTTACACATGCCAGTCTCTGGCAGTCTTTTTTTGCTGTCAATTCACTTGTCCACGAGCATCTCTATTACTAATAGAAAACAACTTTACACTTACTTCTCTGCAAAATTGAGACCATCAGAATTGTATCTGCCTAGGAGAGAGGTGGATCAATGAGTTACAATGAGACAGGAAAAAGGATTGTGGAGATTTTCATCATAAAGAAACAAGAAATATTTGAACAGGTCAATATGTTTGACCTGACTGAAAAATTACACTACTGTGTTGTCATCCTCAGTGTCTGGGTGGTACTCTGCTGAGAATCACATTCAGAGGCCTGGACCAGGAGGGTGAGCGTGCAGAGTCACCACGCAGACTCCGGGGAGCGATTCAAGAACTGTTCCATCTTTAATGCAAAATACGGTCACTTATATAGTAAATGGTAGAGGGTGTAAACATACAAATGGGATAGATCAGGGATTGGTTGAAGCATGCACAGAGGTGGGTCATTGTAGAGTGATTGAAGAGGCAGGCAGTCTTGGTTTGGCTGAGGGTGGAGTCATGTTAACACTGGCCATGGCTTTACCTCCTGCTCCAGTGACAAATCTCACCTTGTAGTCAAGGGTAAGCACTTACCCCTACACACACACACACACACACACACGCACACGCACACATGCACTCAAGCACACATGCACGCATGCACATATACCTATTTCTGTCCTTGCCTGTTCCCTTTTTGTCTTTTCATCTTTCTTTTCCTCTGTCTTACTCCTTATGCTCCTTTTCTCTAAGGTATTTTCTGATCTGGAAATGCTTTCAAACTGCTGTACTCTAAAGGGAAAAAGATTCTCTTCTTTTCTAAAACTCATAAATCTATGCCTTTTTTTCTTTTCACCTAGCTCTATTGAGGTATAAACCAAATTATGTACCTAATGTAGTGTATACAGTTCAGAAAGGCTGACGTGTGTTTACCTTTGTGTTGCCAGCCCCACTTTTCTTACAATACTTTACTCTTCACTCACCATTTTGTCTCTCCTGACTCCCTCCGCTGCTAAATTCCTGACAAGATATCCATATATTCATTGCTCCCACCACTTTCCAGTCTTCCACTTACTTGTCAATCAGCCCTATCACTCGAGCTTCTGCCCACACTCCACAGAAACCACACTCGTCTAGCTCCACAGTGATTTTCAGATTACTAAATCCATTGTCAGTTCTCAGTCTTTGTCTTACTTCACCCCTTGGGAGCATTTAATATTGTAAACCACTTCTCCCAGAAACACTGTACTTCTTACAGTGCCACTGTATTCAGCTGATTTCCCCTTGCTTAACACTTCTTAAGTGCATTGTCATCCTTTTAGCTTTACAGCCAGTATTTAGTCCAGGCCTCAGTATTTTTTCACTTGGCTATTACAACTCCCTACATCATGAGAATAAATCTACAAAGACATGGGTTAATGATGCTAGGATACACACTGTAGTATCAGGACACTTTGAACTCTGTAAGTAACTTAAAAGTAAACATAGCTCTGATCTACAGATTTGTCGGCCATATTGTTGATCTTTATGGTGTCTAGCTGGATTCATGGGAGCTTGGAAAATGTCTCAAGTCTATCTCCAAGAGAGATATTCTATAACTAACTTACATGAGAAAGGTAACTTCCTCTTCAGTTTTAACATTTCCTAGTCCAATTCCAGGTTTGACTTCACACCAGGACTGTAAGAACGGGCATTATATTTTTAGGAAAGATGAGAAAAATCAGTTACCAGACAGACCTTCAACTTTACATTGGATATTTGTTCTGGGAGGTCTCCTCTATCTTCCTGTGAGGTCCTGATACCCTGTGATACTTTTCCTAGAATCACTGAAGGGCTAGAATTTTACAGGAGAAGATTGTGCCCATTGTTCCTCTAGGACACTCTTTAGTCTCCAGCATCTTGTTATTCATTCAAGAACATTAATGGGATGCCTACTTCATACTAACTAGAATTATAAGTGCTGGAGAGTCAGCAATAAAAAACATATAGTCCTAGACCCCACCTCATACAATCTACCTTCTTAAGGTTTACGCAGTTCCATTCATGCTCCCTTGTACAGTAAAGCTACTTGAAAGAGTTATTTCTGCTTGCTCGGGTACGGTCTCATTCCACTTTCTCTCTCATTAAGGCTTTGCTTCACAAATCCTCTAAAATGACACTTGTAAAGACAACAAACGATCAACATTTTGCTTAATCTAGGTCTCATTTATGTCTTCATCTTCATCATCCTTTCTGCAATACTGAATTCTCTTGCGTGCTCCCTCCTTCCTCTAATACTTTCTTCTCTCAAATTCCATGACACTACAATCTCTTGATTGTTCCTTTGCTCCCCAAATGAGAACTTTCTCAGGCATTAGTCTGCAAAGCTCCTTGCTTTTGTTTCTGTCTTTGCTAGTCTCTGGGAGCCTATCTGTCCAATTTCCCCCCATCCCAATGACCTTCAACCCACCATAAACTCTCAGATGTCTATCTTCAGCTCAGATTTCTTCAGGCTCCTGCCAGAAATTTTTTCATCTCCCATGCTTCTGGAAAATCTAATTTCATCTTTGCCTCCACCCCTTGATCATGATGAGAAATATTTGACCTATCACGAAGTAGTTAACACATTTCATTCTTTATGTCACCACAATTTCTCCAAGGGAGGCATGTTTCTTGGGCTATTGCAATAGGAATGGATTCCAAGATCTTTTCTTGCCTGGAGTTTCCTAGGGTTGATTTTCTTTCCTGCTCTATAAATGCAACACATGAGTATGAGGCTAGCTCATATTGCAACAGTGTTGTTCCATCCCAGATACATTAACCTTCTTCCTCTTCTTTGAATAAGCTGCTTTCAGCCTCCAAGCATTTGCATTTATCGCCCCTTTCTAAAATCATGTTCCCGTAATAAACATTGTGTAGCTTTATCCTGACCATTATTCAAGTCTGAACTCAAGACCTTCCCTTTCTTATTCAAATTAGCTAGCATCTCTCCACCACTACCTCAAACAATATCCTGTTATTCTGTTTTATTTTGCACAAGCCATTATAATTACAGAAAATTATCATGTTTATTTGTTGATTGTTTATCTTCTTTCTTCCCAGACTTCATTTTCAATTTTGCGGTGGCAGAAGCAAATTTATCCTGTTTACCACTGTATTACCAGAGCCTGCTAGGTTATCTATAAGTGGTTGTTGGATAAATGAGTGAATATCCAAATGGCATAGATATAGCATATCTATCAAGGGAGAGGCAAAGGCAGAGGTCTAGGCTATGACAAATTTTAATAAGGGCAGCAGCACTGGAGTCTGAGAACAATGACAAAAAATACTGAGCAGAGAAATTACAACTCTGGTCTCCTCATTTCCCTCACCAGAAAACACACTTAAGCCATCGATCCAGGAAATCTCCATTTCTGACAGAAGATATTGCTCACTATGTTCCATCTTGTTCTCCTTATGAGGTGGCCCAAAATCAATTACTTTCTCATATCACTGGAAGTAGTTATGCTTCCATGAACAGAGAACCAATTTTTATCTTTTGAATCCTGGAAATCACTCAATGCAGTATTTCCCCTAGAATTGGCTCCTAAAAGTTCCAAGCTAAACTGAAAGTTCTGGACTACATAGCATGCAATGTATGTGTTGACTTCCTCCTCCTTCTTTGTTTCCCTTTTATTCTACTTTAACCCTCATACCTCAGTCTTTTAAAACTCCAGCTGTACTGCAAACACTTTAATTTTTAAAATATCACTGGAAGTAGTGGCACAATGGTTGATTGATTGTATTGACTTGAGAGGTTTGGTTAGGAGAAGCTTGACTAAGTTGGCTCAGCAATTCCACATCCTAAGTTATGGGCGGCTCATTTCCTAGACGGAGAAATGAGAAGAACAGATCTTCTGCTTCTTCAGAGGACCTCATCTTTGCCTTCGCTTTGGATGTCATCTCTTGGCTTCCAACCCAAAATCTTTGGCTTCAGGTGCACATCCTTTAGCCTTCCAGCATAGACTCTTCAGCCTCCAGTGCAAACTCATCGGTGCAAACTTGTGTGAGACAACACAGTGAGCTCCAGACCTTCAATGGGATCCTTTGATCTCCAGTGTTCAGACAGACTCTCTGAACTCTTCCTCATGTGAATCTGTGGCTGGCCATTGTGAAGCAATCTTGTAAATTCATAAATTCATGCATGTCTTGTGCTGTATTTGTTTCTTAAGTAATGACTGATGAAAATGGGAAATATAAAAATAAAAGTAATTGCCAAAATTTATTTTATCAGATGCTCAGCTGTTTTCGGGATGGAAATCTCTTGAAAATGTAGCAAATGGATGAATCTGGAGTTTCAAATGATTTGTATCTAACTCTGGATACTGAAGTCTTTATTACACCAAGGCTATTTCTAACAGCCCAATCACTTTCCTTTCCATGAAGAGGGAATATGGAGTTTTTCCAGCAGTTAAGGGGCATGCTTCGCTAGCTTCCCTGATATCTATCTGGCTGCCAAATACTGGCAACAGTTTCTTCTCTACTCCATCTCATCACAAGACAAAAATCCTAGACAAAGACTCTATTTTGTAGGCTATGAGGAGCTACCAATGTTTTATAGAAAGTTAGCCTAAGACACCCCACTCTGTTAGTAATTTTAGGAGCAAATTAGCGAGGAAGAGAGTGAAAATCAGGATGATTTACTGAAAAGCTGTAACAATGAGGCAGCTTAGACTCAATAAGGACTGTAACAGTCCAAGACTAGCTGAGGAGACAGAAGTCACTCTAATTATTTTTTATAAAAGAATAAATGTAATCCAGGGAACTGCTTACAGAGTAGATAGATTTACTGAGGAGCCAAATCACAGATGAGTCAACCCAGCAGGAAACTGTACCACCTCACTCCAAAGAAACAGAAAACGGGACCTAGGAGACAATCATATGGTCAACTCTGAAGTTTGGGAGACAGGTTAGACTGGAGAAGGTGAATGAATGCTGTTATCCAGGGACTACACGGTGACAGTGATGAGAGGCTGGGAGAGTCTGAGTCACTCAGGAGAAACACCTACACTTAGTGACTTGATGGGGAAAGCTAAGACTTCCAGAAAGTTACCTTCCTGAGACTCCATTTCACAAGGATGTTGGAAAGGCTCAATGAGGCTACCGAAGCAGTCTAACAAAGGAGCCTAGAATGACAGCTTGTGGCTTTTGATGGAGAGTAATCTCTGCTAAAGATGACCAGGGCTATCCTGGGACCTCTTAGGGCATTCTCCTCTCAGCATCTCTGGACTTCTTTCTGGCTGCTGAGCTGTGATCACCAGTGGAGTTGACCCTGGAGAGTTAGGAAGAGGCTGACCAAATAGTTAAGATGAACTATTAGGTAGAAAGACAAGAAAGCAGAGGAGAGAGGCTTCTCTTTGAAGCACAATGGAGAGGTGAAACCACAGGAAGCAGCAATGCTTTGGGAAAAACCCAGGTCTGACAAGCTTCCGTAGTTCAGCTCTGCCTTTGATAGATTTTCTAGTAGTCTTGGGCAAGACTGTTGTCTCTTGCTCTCGTTTTTCTCCTTCATACAACAAAGACCCAAAAGATCCTTAATATCCCTTACTGGCCCCTCTACTTGCCACTCACAACTATTTGGTCTTTAGAGTGTTCCTTGCAAAGAGAACAGAGGATTCACAGTTGCTCAAGAGCAAGGCTCTGGTGGACCCAGCCAGGCCACAGAGCTAGCTATGGAAAAGGTCTCACAGCACAACAGAAACAGCACAACCCCAGGCACTCACCTTGTGTAAGACACTTCACCACCTTGATGCCCTAGTTTCTGACTCACAAAAGTGGAAAAGAGATCATCTGTTTCTCCTAAAGCTAGAACAGAGTCGGTGCACTAGTGTACACAAGAGGTACTGGAAATCCACAGGTGTTAGCTTCAATATGTGAATCCCTCTTTGGGAAGCAGTTTCGGTCAGAGCGTTTCAAAGTTTCTGGGACCTGTCACCTCTGAGGGCATTGCCAGCCCATATGCCTAATCCCAATGGTACCCAGGGAGAGTGAGTGTGGCTGAGCTGCAATGTGGCAGAGCATAAGACTCGGCCTTCTGACAGTGGCCTCTTTCAATGAGCTTATCAAATGTTTTATGTGCAACATTCTGGCACCCACTGTGTCTACAAGATTCGAAAGGCTTGTCACTTGTGCCTTCCACATGGCATCTGGATGAAGAAATAAAGATTGATACCTCTGCTCTTGATGTGCTTTTTTTCAGGAAAACATTAATACCTAACTCTGTATGGTTGCATGCAAAGCAGACCAGGAACTCTGCTCAAGAAGGGAACAGCACTTGGAGCATACCGGGTAAGCAGATGGGACTTGGGTAAGATTGTAGTTTTGCCAATCATGATCGCAGAGAAAGGATGGATCACCAAGCTAAGCCTGGGCAAGCCAGGGAAACAGAGCCAGACTTGGGGCCAGGTGGTATGCCAGACAGGGAAAGACACCCTGGGACCAGGTGAGCAAGCTGGACTTCTGTGGTCCTGCTGACACGGTTTCCTCCTAGATTCTGCCTGCGGGGACGGAAACTGCCTCTCCCTGTTCCCTCTGCATTGCTGTGGAAGGGGACATGCCCATGGCAGAGGTACCTCTTCTCACCTCAGGTCACTTCTATAGGAAAGATGGTTTAACTGCAGAAGACAAGGAAAAAGCTTTGGGGAATGTTGAGTATGTTTTGTACCTTGATTGTGCTTCAGGCTTTAAAGGACAATACATTTATCAAAACTTTGAAGTGTCTCTCAGTATTTCTGAGAAAAAATAAATAGAAAATCTTGAAAGATGCAGATGACATGAATAGCACTATTAGTCACCTTAATCCATTGACAATGGACCCAACAATCAAAGAATAAATCTTCCTGTTAAGTGTACGTGGAATATTTTGTAGGGTTACATGTATTCTGAGTCATAAGACAAAATTTACACATTGAAAAGAAATAATAGAAGTATATTCTCAGGAAATAATGTAATTCAACTAAAGCTCAAAATCAGAAGTTATCTGGGCAATGTCCAAATATTGGAAATTTAAAAATATACACATACATTAATTAAAAACTCACATGAGAAATTTTAAAATGCATTAAATTAATTGACAGTTAAATACATGTATGGTATATATTTGAATTTGCTTTATTCAGCTAAGCTACTTATTGGGGAAATTTATGGCAAATTTAAATATTTATATTGGAAAAAATGTGTAAATTGAAAACTTAAATTCCCACCCTTGGAAAGTAAAGGAAGAACAAGGTCTTTTCTAGGGCCCCCTTCTGGCAAGCTTTAGACCTTTATTGTTTTACTGAGTGCTTGGAAGGGTACAAGGAGATTACAGAAAGCACTGGATGGAGGAGAGATGCGAATAGCAGCCTCAAGAGAATGCGCAGTCTGAGGACAGGGTGTGGAGTCTCGATGGGAGAACTTAAGGGGCAGAAGAAGGTGAGTTTATGTGGTTCTACTCATCTTGGCTTTGGGCCCAGATTAAGGAGAAGCCTTGCTTCCCTCCCTCCCTTGGGTGTTTCAGCTAGGTTATTCAATATCCATACTGGATGCTGGAGGATTTCCATCCTTCTTTGCAGTGTCTGCACTCCCCAGTGGTCTACCCCAGGCATCCTTACCTCTCTCTCCACACCCTTCCCCAGAAGACTGAGGGGCCACAGCTTGTGCTCTGCAGGGGCAGTAAGCTCCACCCAGCCCATGCAGCCCTGCGGTGGAGGGTCTTCCACACCACAGAGCATCACCTGGATGGATCCCTGGGGCAAGGGGCTCTGATGAGGTGGCCGAGATGGTCTGTGTGGAGGAGGGGAATTTTTTTTTAGCACTTCTTAGGAACCTTCTAAACTGAACTGATGTCTCCTCACCCCCTAAACTTTCCCTTTGTGGATGACATGGTAAAGAGAGGGTATTCCTTCCACGCATCCCCCAAAGACACCCCGTTCAGTGATGCACTAAATTCTCCCTCTCTTCCACCATTACCTAGCTCATGTAGCTTACCTGGAAGTTTATGTGGTACCTTTGCTGCATGTCAGTCTATGTGAACATATGGATCATCCTAATTCCATCCCACGGATTCATCTATGAACCTAGAAGGCCAAACAATATATTCCTTACTACCAAGGAATGTTTCTGTCTCCCTTCCTCATTCTAGTGCTCCCTTAGGATCCACTCATTTTGTGTGTTTACTACTGGAAGTCACTGGATTTATCTTGTCAAGATTGCAGTGAATAAATACATTTTCATGTGCAGAACACCCTAATCTTACTTACAGTCAAAGTAACCTGCTTTTCTCAATAGGTATGGTGTCCAGGACTAGGTTTACAGCTTATGGGGGATAGGGCAGGTGGTCATGTGCCACAAGTTGAGGGGGATCTTTACCTCTAAGAAACAATTTGAGGAACCTGATTTCCACAGTGGTTTGAGTGATATACACCCTAGAGACTAAAGCCTTCACAACACAAGTGGGGTTTGGTGCAATGATTCAGCATTGTTCTGAGGGTCTTTTCATTGTGGCGAATTCTTTTAAAATAATGCCCACTTTGGAAAGGGAGAAGTAAAAGTTTACTGAGAATTGTAAAACACATGCCCAAAAATTTATAAAGTGCTTCTAGAACTAATAAGTGAATTTAGTAGTGTTACAGGATACAAGATCATTAAACTTGCATTTTTATATGAGCAGTGAGCAACTGGAAATTGAAATAAATTAGTAAAACTTAAATAAGTTTACAAAGTATGAATTGAATGTGAAAATACTAAAAAGGGTAAAAGATCTATCCATTGAAAACTGTAAAACATTAAAGCTAGGATTGGAGGTCCCATTTGACCCGGCCATTGCCCTGCTAGGTATATACACAAAAGAATTAAAAGACTCTTATCACAGTGACATATGTGCACCCATGTTTATAGCAGCCCAATTTGTGATTGCTACATCTTGGAAATGGAAACAAACCAAGTGTCCATCAACTGGAGACTGGATAAAAAAGCTGTGGTTCTTCTACAGAATGGAGTACTACTCTGCCATAAAAAATGATAAGTTTGAATCATTTCTACTTAAATGGACATACCTTGAGGATATCCTTATAAGTGAAATAAATAGGGCACAGATAGGTACATATCGCATCTTTTCTCTGGTATGAGAAAATGAAGA